>JASANB010002537.1:0-181774 GCA_030248155.1 Sabatieria punctata | reverse complement strand
AGATTACATACAGCAAATAAATTACAGCAGCTTCTTAGACATTTTGTTAATGAACATAAAGTATGCCCTGTTCTATGAAGCAAAACAGGCAGTTCACAGCAACCTTCACCAGACAAGGACAAAATACATGAAAGGTGAGATTTGGCCTATTACTATACCTATGAGGTTACATTACACATCAGTATTCAATACTACACACTGTATCTAGCTATGCTCAAAACAAAAAATGTAGAAACATCGAATTGAAAAATATAAAATACTACAACATACAAAACTGCACTTCTCAACGCATTTAATCTCTAGTAGAATGACAAGGCGCAAGTTGTAAATATAAAGAGGTATGATCGAGTGAAACGTTACAGATATGATTAGCTAGAGCAGGCAGGTTTCGAAAAAGATACTCACTGATAGATCCAGGTCCTTGGAAGCTTGGGTAGATTCAAGTTCCATGAATTGTTTTGCATGAAGGGTTTGCGCTATTTCAGCAAATTTCTTAACTGAACCTCTGTAGTCCTCATCTATCGCACGCCCACCAGTAGGAATATGAAGTTATGTCACCGCTTGTTGCGATGAACGGCCTTTCTTGAGTACAGATAATCAAAAGTGGGTAGGCTGGTTGGGACCGAAATTTCGTCTGCAGTAGGTAAATCACTACCAGCTGCTGAATTTGCGTGGTTACATACAGTATGCTGATTGTTCAAAGAAAGCTGATCAGGGTGGGTGGTGACATTCAGGGTAGATAGTCAAGTGAAGCGGTATAGACACTGTAGGGTTTGCAAGGAATCAGTTCATGTGGCTTGGAGTGGAGGCATAGACGGTTTGGTCAAGGCATTCCACCAATTCAGTAGAAATCCGATTCAGTCCTCATTTCCAGAACTTGACATGTAGTTCATCAAGTATGCCAAGTCTTTTTATGCCACACTGATTTGGTTTTGTGTAGTTCACAGTAATAAGCGGATCGAAGGCGACCATACTGAGCAGGGTTATTGGGGATGCTCAGGTCGATTGCAGATGGGTCAAAGGTGTATCTAGTGAGGGATATGCTGCGTCATATAGAGTGGACTAAGGGCGTGAAGTTCTGCATGGGGTTGAGTGAAAGAGGAATCATCTGTGCAGTTCGGTTATTGATTCAGGGTCGCTTTCACAGAGATAGTGTTGCTTTGAGATTTCCTTTCCATAGCAAAATGATACAATCTAAGTCTATATCAACAGATAACATATTACACAAACCACCACCATACTTCCTAGACAAGGACGCAAAACATGAACATTTCTAAGTTAGCATGCAGAGGAGGCACAAGTTGACTCAGTAGCACCATATTCTTCTGATCCCATCACCTGAGAAGAAGATGAGGCTACTTTGGTGCGTGTGCAGTCTGGTACAAAGGGTTTGAGTACCATTTTACATATTTTTGCAGTTGTATCATTATAGTTTTCGTTAAAGAGATTTGAAGCCTTCAGTTTGAACTTGCTTACTACTTCCACACGATCTGATCCTACCATCTGTTGCCAGCCTCTTACTTTGTTGATGACCGCGTTGTTGACTTCAGGGTAATTTGCTTTTTGCTGTGCTACGTGTTTCAGACAGTTCTTTTTCTTTGCAACTCGGCAGGTACTCTGCAACTGAAAGTTAAGATCAAATAAACAATATACCCATATCAAATAATATTCCTCTGGCAGACTCTGTTTCACTTCTTCCCCAAATTCATTATCTTCCAGGGCCAAACTAAGTAAGCTAACTGCATTGTCTTTGTCTTGACTGATAGGATGATGAATCGGGTAACACTTTGAAGCATGCTGTTTGGGCAAGCTTTTGCAGCACTTTTGAATATGGGAGGTCCGCTGTTGGCTAGTAGATCCTTCCTTGTCAGCAGGAGGTGGTCTTCTAATGAAGGAGATCAATGTTTCGGTCCCCCGATTTACTTCCTTCCGGTGCCAAGCCTCTGTTTTATACCTTAACCGATACATTTTGCTCGAAAGCATTGCTATATAACGCAAATTGAAAGTTTTAGTTTTGTAAACTTTTTGGCTGCAAAACATTTGAGATGAGGCTGGGTGATATACCAATCCAGTAGCCAACTGACTGGTAATTGGCACTGAAACTATGTGTGTGGTCCAACAGAACAGGATAGTCACTATCAGATAAAAAGGGTTGAGGGGTAAGAAAGGATGACCATACTGAGTGAAATATTTGGGCTTTTCTTCAAGACCTTGAGACACTACATTCTGGGCAATATGGTGTTGGTTTTGGCTGGAACGCTTTGGGATTTCCATTGCTCTTTTGGCTGGTATTCTTGTTTTCGCTAAGCTACTTCTGCTACTGATGTCTTGGTGACAGTGGGTCACTGAGTTCAGTCCATTTCTGTCGAGATTTGTATCCTCTACTGTGGTTAAAACATTCTGTGTCTTCTGTCCCTTATCCACGTTGTTATCAGGAACTTGCTTTCCTATGGACAGGAGAATTGTCTTCATACCATAGGCTGATTGAGTACGTTTCAGTCTTGTGGCCATATCAAGTTCAACCTGATGTTCTGCACTCGGTTTCATAGATAACTGTTTTCCACCTAAGTGTGACATTTCCTGACAAGCTTCACTCTCCGAGTTAATGCTTTTTTGTTGGTAGTGTTGATTCCTTGTTCTGTAGTGTTGATTCGAGTCTGAGACAAGAGTGAGATGGTCACTCCTTTGCACAGCGTCCAGTGTCGTTCGTATTTCCTGAATTGGTTCCTCCAGCTTAAGGACTGTTTCTTTCAGCTCACCCTCCTCAGGCGTGACAATGAGTAAGGTTTTCGATGACCAATTATCTTCAATTTTCACATCTGTTTTCTCATCCCCTTTTATGAAAATTGGCCTGACTTCCAAGCCTGTCGTCCTTGTCAGTTCCTGTGAGTCATTGTTGTCTGATATGTCAGCCTTTTGAACCACATCCATGATATGGGGACAGTGAGGTTCCAACATGGCTTGCATCTGTGTTGTGAATTCTTTGAACCATGGTCCTATTTCTTTCAGATTTCTGTCAGTAGGGCTAGGTGGCAGGGGTTTCAGTGGCCAATTATCTTCTTGTTGGCCAAGCTCACTAGGTATTCCTGCTATTGTGTAGTGGCTCTCTTGCTCAGACAGTGGTTCTTCGGACATCAATTCATTATCTGGCTGCACATCAACATCTGTTGAGTCAGCTGTAAACAGCAAATCCAGACCATAGACATCTGCACATCCTTCTTCCATCATGTCTTCAGTTCCCTTTTCATAGTCAATTCCCTGTATGGTTCTTGGTGCAGTTGCGTCCAGTTCTTTTCTGTCAATCATGCAGATTTCAGTTGGGACATCGTTGGTTGTTGAGCAGCAAGTGATCGGATAGGGTGATTGTTCAATGCCAGGTAGCAATTCGCGAAGATTCTGCAGTTCTTGTCTCAGTTCATTGATTTCTTCCAGCGAAACCGTTCCAGGGAAAGCAGTGGTTACCATTCCAACTTGGTGGTATTCCTGCGCCCTGCCCCTTCCTATAGTTTCCGGTATATTGCTGAGTCCTACATGGTTTGAATGCTGTCGAAGGTTCCAAGGTTCTTTAGTTTGGTTGACTTGGTTAACTTCAGGTTCCTGATTTCTCCAACATTCCCTTGCAATGTGTCCAAACCGGTTGCAGTTAAAACATCTCCGTTGTTCCGAACGGTTAGGCCTGAATGTGGCATCAGTCGTTTCTTGCATTCCCCAACCATTTGGTGTGGGAAGCAAACCATAACGTGGATGACCCTGTGACTCAAGTGAATTTATGTAGTGTGCCTGGGGAGGTTCATCTGATTGATTCTTCAGAGTGTAAGGTTGTGGGCAGTGTGAAGAAAGCTGTTGTAAAGGCATGTTTCCATACAGCATCTGTTCATTGGGTGGCATTGCAAAGGGGTTCCCTGGCATAGCTTGATTTGGTTGGTATCCATGGGCATTCCAAACTGTTGGCATCACTGCTGAGTTCATGGGTCCTATTCGAGGAAGGCTTTGTTGAATCCCACACACTCCCATCGTAGGGTAGTTGGGTGTAGCTGCTACAAATCCTGAATATGCCCCTTCATTGGGCAATGGCACACCAGCACTATCTTTCAAAGCCTCCTCAATCCGACTAGCAACGTTCTCTGCTTGTAGCAAGGTGTTGCAAGGACCTCCCGAAATGTCAAAGTAATACCGTATGGTGGGGCGCAAGCCGTTTCTAAACAGACCAAGTAAAATTCCTTCTCGCTGGTCCATGTTAACTCCTACTGTGGCTGCTCTACCCCGTTGCTTAAGCCTAGTCATGAATGCGGCTACAGATTCATTCTCATTTTGTCGCATTGCCACCAAATCACTCATACATCTCCTAGTGTACTCTGGGGGTTCTAAACGCTCACGTAGGCCCTCAATTAGCACTTGGTAATCGGCACGTTCTGCTTCAGTTAGCCCGTAATAACATTCCCACGCGCGTCCAGCAAGTAAATTTGGTAATATGGCGTGCCTCACTGCATCATTACAACCAGCCGCGGTTGTAAATGTGTTAAACTTATCAAGAAAGTCGGAAAACCTCTGAGTCGATCCTCCATAAAACTGGCCAATGACGTCTTTAGCGTTTGACATAACGGTATGCCGAGGTCCAAGCTGTTGAGCTTGATTGAGCAAATTTTGCATCTGAATTTGACCTCCCTCCATCTGCTCAATTCTGTTCAGGGCGTTATCTAAACGAGCCTGTAAATCGTGTACCTGTGCGTCGACCATATTGTCTCTATGTAGGGCCAATTAACCAATCCGGGTCGGTCTACAGGTGATCGGGAACGTCGTCGAGCTGCTGTGGCTGTCTCTTTCCCTGTTGCGCAATGGGTAGACGTCGAGTTCAAATTCTTCCAGTGTCTATCACTGACTGGCTATGGGTCGGTAGAACCGTAAACTACTGTACATTCACTTCAATTAAACGACACAATTAACAAAAACCGACCGATCACACAATTAGCAAATCAAACCGACAGGATTGTCGCTACTTCATCAAAAGCAGGCTTCTCTGGCTCAAATCACCGTTCACGCTAATTGCGACTTTACCAGGTCACTTCTAGCAGTTGCACTTTTCCCGACTTTTCTTTCTTTAGCAGTGTAACTCAACTTACCTTCTAACTCAAATCTATTGAGGTTTTTTTTTGACAATTTTCTCTTTTTCTGATTGGCTGCGTATCCTTTTCTTTAAATAATGTACACAGTTTTGTGGCATAAAGGCCGCCTTTTTCAATCTCACTAATAATAAATAGGACTCCTAATACTGCTGCGATAATACTCATTCACTGCTCAAAAATCAACGCGCAGCATCAAACAAGTATACAAAGAGCCAAAAATATTGAACAGGCAGCCCATATGTGCAACAGAACCATAAATTTCCTTAGTGGGGCTAAGTAAATCTCAAAATCCTTTCAGCCAACCTTATTTAAACTTTTGGCACTTCCAGCCATAACTCAATTCAACTCAACTACTCGACTATGTCGGTCAGCGCAAGCTATACGTTCCTTGCCCTTAACGCTTGCCTGAGGCTCTGCTCCTGTCTCTACAGACGGACAGAGCGATCAAAGAAATAAGCTATTACTTACCAAAAGTGACCATGGTCTCCTCTTTTGTCTCGGCTCCCGTCGTGGTCACCAGAAAATATGTGGCGCGCGTGCGAAGGCTGCGGGCCGCCCTGTCCGTCCTGGGAGATTATGCCTGTCTGACTAGCTGGACTAGTGAGACAGGGATACAGATGAGACTGGTGGAGACACTCTATGTACGGATGAAACTTGTGGAGACACTGTATGTACAGATGAAACTTGTGGAGACACTCTTCTTTATTCAAGGAAAACCGAAGGTTAAATAGCGCGAATGGGGTTAGGCCGGGCCCTTGGGCCATTAACGGGCCAGTTGCACCTTGGAATGTGCTTCCATCGGCGCTATCCAACCGCTTCGGGCACAGATCGTAAGTGTATCACGTTACAAAAAGGTGGGCGCAAGAAAGGAATTCAAAAACAAATTAAGAGTGATTGACTGTTGCAAAAATCTGGTACCGGCGGCGGACTGATCTCTTAAACAGATAAAATAGTTGGTTGTCTCAGTGGCCCCAAACTAGTCGCTATCAATTACACATTACACACAGTCTGTCTCCTAATGAACTAACATAAAACATTTTTGTCACACCTAAAAAGGCCAACCCCCACCCCCAAGACAGTTTCGGGACCCCCAATCCAAAAAGACAAGTAGTACTCGATGTAAATTATGCTTCCAAAGAAAAGTTTCGAAAAAACTAGTGCGATATTTGCAATCTACGCCTAAAGTTTGCCTTGTGCAACAATTTTTGTTCCAATTCAGCACAAAAAAATTTTCGATTTTGACTTTGGGGGCGAATTTCGACCTAACGGTATGAGTCGATTTCGGCTATATTTTGCTTGCATGTAGGGAATTTACTAGGCTATATTATATATAAAAACTGGACCTCGCCTAGGATCCTAATGTACGAAAATTTGGTCAAACGTGTTTGTCGGTGTGGCACAAAATTGGTGTAAAACCGCGTTTTTAGCCTGTAACTCCGGTACGGAGCATCCAACCGCACTTTAGATACCATTTTCGAAATCTCCGAGTCTGGCCGCATCTGTTTGTGTGCCAACTTTCATCCTACGAGCAAGCATGAGCTTAAAATCATGTTTTGAAGTTAGGGTACTTTTTTCTTTTTTCAGCCCGACCACCCCTACTTTGGAGAGGGGGCGTGGCGCTCTGGGGGGTCCACCGGAGCTCATACTTTGGCTTTCTTATTTTTTCGTCATATACTCTCACATATATAAAAATGAGGCAAATCGGTGATGTGACCCTGACCCGATTTGGGGAGGCTCCCTTATCAAAGGTTAAATAAATCCTCTCAGAAATTGCGTCTTAAATAATTTAAGTTTTTCGCGATGACTGTCAAAGTCAAACAAATTAAAATTATATTAAGAGTCAGTCTCTGAACCGATCGAGTCTCATTCTTCAGACCCAAAATTGAAACTTTGGCGCAGGAAGTTGAAAGTTGGTGCACTGATACTCCTTGATGAGTTGTTAAACCACAGCAAAGGAATACCGAATTCGACGCTCCACGCTCGAGATATAAGCCCGCGAAAATCGGCTCTCTTAACTATGGGACCAAAATTTTAAACTCGCATTTCCAACTTACCAGTTGGAGTTTGAAGTTGAAAATTGTGGATTTTACATAACTTTTTGAGTACTTTAAGATTACGTAGTCCAATTTCCCTTTTGAGGAAAAAAATTTTTTTTGGCCTCCTTTGCCGCCCCATAGCTCGTCTACAATCGCCCCTAGTCATATCTTTTTATTGCAGATTATTGTAGCGCTATCAATTAGCTACGTTTTGGTATAAAGTACGTGGAGCCAGCTGCCTGCGTTTTTGAGAAACATGGCTTCAAATTTCAAAAACCCCGAATTTTTGCATTATTTTTTGTGCGTAAAATAATGCAAAAGCCTGGGGTTTTTCAACTTTGAAGCCATATTTCTCAAAAACGCGGGCAGCTGGCTCGACGTACTTTATACCAAAAGGTAGCTAATTGATGGCGCTACAATAATCTGAAATAAAAAGATATGACTAGGGGGGTTACAGACGAGCTATGGGGCGCCAAAAGAGGTCGAAAAAAAATTTTTTTACTCAAAAGCGAAATTGGACTGCGTAATCTTAAAGTACTCAAAAAGTTGTGTAAAAAGCATAATTTTTAACTTCAAACTCCAACTGGTAGGTTAGAAAACAGAGTTGGAAATTTTATGCAATAAAAATAATGCAAAAGTCTGGGGTTTTTCAAATTTGAAGCCATATTTCTCAAAAACGCGGGCAGCTGGCTCGATGTACTTTATACCAAAAGGTAGCTAATTGATAGCGCTACAATAATCTGAAATAAAAAGATATGACTAGGGGGGCTTGCAGACGAGCTATGGGGCGCCAAAGGAGGCCGAAAAAAATTTCTTTTCTCAAAAGTGAAATTGGACTACGTAATCTTAAAGTACTCAAAAAGTTATGTAAAATCCATAATTTTCAACTTCAAACTCCAACTGGTAAGTTGGAAATGCGAGTTTGAAATTTTGGTCCCATAGTTAAGAGAGCCGATTTTCGCGGGCTTATATCTCGAGCGTGGAGCGTCGAATTCGGTATTCCTTTGCAGTGGTTTAACAACTCATCAAGGGGTATCAGTGCACCAACTTTCAACTTCCTGTGCCTAAGTTTCAATTTTGGGTCTGAATAGCGCAAAGGGGCAAAACTCGATCAGTTCAGAGACTGACTCTTAAATTTAGTAAAATAGACCTACGTCGAAATTTGATATAAATTTGCTTCGTTTGGCAGCTTCGGTAACCAAAGTTTCGCTAGCAAAACAACAACTTCAGCCCAAAGATGACCTTGTTCATGCTTACAGTATAGATAATGGTGTACACCATTTGTCGCATCTGAGGAAAGGTTAACCCATTTTGGACTGACACGACCCATATTTTGAGCTGTTTCCTCAGGAATTGAGTATTGATATTAGCAAATTTATATTTAATTCATATCAAATACAATTGTAACAAATTTGTATCAAATTAAATTTCAGAATTTGGGTATCGAGCAATTTTTAATTTAATAGCAAGTTATTTTCTTCTGAAGGCTGAGCAAGCAATTTAATTAGTTATTTAATTTAAAAATATATTTACTTGGAAACACTACCAACAAGGCCTGTTCATAATTCTATATTTCTTTGCATAATCCTCTTTGTCTCCACCTGTGTATGTACAGTATTTACTTGGCTTTAGCTGGGTGGGCGACATGTACCATATTCTGGGGACAACCGCTTTCAACCGGTTTATTGGGATCTGTTCATTTTGAGTTGCACGCAAGTGATTGAACGCCAACCAAACGTCAAAGCGGTCGATGTTTACATATGGCAAAAGTTCCTGCGACAAATAGTTGACTGGATGCGAAAGGGTTATGGCTTTAAAGACAGCTAAATGATTTGTGTTGATACGTGAATAAATTTATACCTGGAACATGCAATTCATTTGATTGTTCAGACAATAGGAAAACACGCAAATACTTCTGCTCATCCAGGCAGCTGGAAACGCTTCGCGCTGCGCAAATGCTTCACAAATGGCTGAAATTATTAGTTACCTTGGGGCCACACTAGTGGAATGGCTTATATTCCTTTGGGTAATCTTCAGTATTCCATTATACATGTTATTAGCATGCGTATTGATTAAAAACCGAAGCCATAGAAATTTATCGCTGCCGTTCTTCAAAATCTGCATTTCCTTGGCTGTACCAGACTTGATGTTTGCTATATTGCATTATCCACTCAAGGTGTGGCCATCGTGGGGCTGGTGTCAGTGGGACTTTCTCTACAACAGTCAACATGCAAGGCTGGCTTGGTTGTTTCGGTTCTTTGTCTGTATGTATCCCTGGTTTCTGTCAATCAGTCAGTACATGGCCGTGCTGATTTTGGCGCTGAATCGACTTTGTTCTGTCAAATGGCCCTTGTCTGTAAGTGCGCAGCTTAGTTTTAAAAGTATCTGAATTTATGGGAGGAGGAAGGAGGAGGAGGGAGGAAGAGGAGGAGGAGGAAGGAGGAGGAGGAGAAGGAGGAAGGAGGAGGGAGGAGGAGGAGAAGGAGGAAGGAGGAGGAGGGAGGAAGAGGAGGAGGAGAAGGAGGAAGGAGGAGGGAGGAGGAGGAGAAGGAGGAAGGAGGAAGGAGGAGGAGGAGGGGGGGAGGGGGAGGAGGAGGAGGAGAAGAAGGAGGAAGGAGGAGGAGGGAGGAAGAGGAGGAGGAGGAAGGAGGAGGAGGAGAAGGAGGAAGGAGGAGGGAGGAGGAGGAGAAGGAGGAAGGAGGAGGAGGGAGTAGGAGGGAGGGGGAGGAGGGAGGAGGAGGAGAAGGAGGAAGGAGGAGGAGGAGAAGGAGGAGGAGGAAGGAGAAGGAGAAGGAGGAAGGAGGAGGAGGGAGGAGGAGGAGAAGGAGGGAGGAGGAGGAGGGAGGAGGAGAAGAAGGAGAAAGGAGAAGGAGGAAGGAGGAGGAGGGAGGAGGAGGGAGGAGGAGAAGGAGGAAGGAGGAGGAGGAAGGAGGAGGAGGAGGAAGGAGGAGGAGGAGGAGGAAGGAAGAGGAGGAAGGAACGGGAGGGAGGAGGAGGAGAAGGAAGAAGGAGGAGGAGGAAGGAGGAGGAGGAGGAGCACCACCACCACCACCACATGATGATGATAGAATTGTTTAGGAGTGGTCTAACCAAAAAGTCAGCCTCTCTTATTTCATTCAGTGGGGCACTGCTGTAGCAATCACACTTCCTCTTGCTACTCAGCAATACTGGTTAAGAACTCTTCCAGCTGCTGTCAACTTCAGCAATCCTGAGCCACCAACACCATTTTACACAGTATGCTCTTTGACATTATTTAGCTTCATCTTCAATACAACTTATTTTGCTTTACACTTACAGATGTACATTCTGACGGTTGGTATCATGTTGGGTTCATCGATGAATGGCGTGATCTGCATTGTCTATGTCGTCATATTCATAAATATACGCAGACAAAATATGGAGGCTTCTGCTTGGACATTGACAGACCATGAAAAACAAACTCGAAAGGTTTCTCACCAAACGAATGAACAAACGAGCAAATGAATGAACAAACAAACGAACAGATGAACCAACAAACCAATTAACGAACAAAGAAACAAACAAACGAGAGAAATAAATTAACAAATAAACGAACAAACACACAAATAGGCAAGCAAGCAACAGATGTATGATTGAAAGCAACCCTTAAACACAATGCAGCCAAACATTTTTAGAGTGGACTTCGCCTAGCACTGGTTGGATTCACGCTGTTTATCTTTATGCTTGGTCTGACAATTTATCTGATTCTCTACTGTGTTGCTGCCGCCAATCAGTGGAAGAACAGTGATCTGTTGGCCTGGTTCTGGCACCAATGGACCATCTTGTTCTCATTGATCAACCCATACCTTTTGCTTATCTGCTCTGCCTCTGTTCGGCATCATTTCTTGGCGTTCATGAGATGCCCTGTAGTAGGCAATGCGTGTATTGCGTGCAATCGATGAACGGCAAACAATCTTTACCTGTCTCAGAATCTATACTTGTGTCACCACTTGTGATAGTTCTTCATTTGGTGGTCGTTTCTTTCATTAAAATTCTGTGTGTGAAGTTAGGAGTAGGTGTGTAACAAAGGGTTAACCTGTTGCTTAGTTTGATAGTTTTCTTCAAAAGACAGGGCAAGCAGAGAATAGCTATCTGGGCTTTTGTCTACCTGCCTGGCTTACTGACTTCGTGAAATGTTTAGCTGTATGTAGTATATTTTTGAGCTGGTCTAGTAGTAGTAGTAGTAGTAAGGGTGGCAGATGAACAGGCATGAAATAGACAGATGGAAGGTCTGGCAGACATTGCTTATCAATGGACGGATGGAGGACAAACGAATGGAGGGGTTGAACTGACAGACAGGCCGAAGGACCAGCAATGACCAATAGAGTGAGGTACGCAAGATGGATTGACACACAGGGGGAAGGACCACCAATGGACAACTTGACCAAGGGATCACTGAGCACAGACGACAGTAGACAGCTGATGGACAAATATGGGACAGATGGCGAGACAGAGATGGATGATGGTTGGACCTAAGGCACAGACAGAAGATGGGCATGGACAGATAGATGACCCACAGATGGAGGGGGGAGGGACAGACAAACCATACCACATGATGAATAGTGGAAAACGGATAGATCACTGATGGACTAGCCTACCAAGGAACCGATGGATAGACAACAGACACGGTCACATGGGTGGACCCATGGAAGGGCTACCAAGAGGAGCAGGAGGGATGGATTGGATGGATAGATGGACAAACAAGGATGGATGGATGAATTTATGGATGGTCAGAGAAGTGGACAGACAAACTAATACATAAATGTGTGGGCAAACAAAGAAGTGTGAATGGAAAAGCAAACAAACAAAATTTTGGCAAAGTGTTTTCAATTCTGCTGTTTTTTGCCATTAAGTTAATGTACTTGACAGTGAGTAAGCACAAAAAACAGGACCATAACTCAGTCAGTGTTTACATACTGTACGCATACACAGAAACAGTCCTATCTTTGCATTAAACGACCCACTGCATTATGATTGCTTTCCAGTGGATCCTTGATCATAATCAGCATAACAAAATGTCGTCTAGTTGAATGACTCATCAACAAAATAGCGTATGGATTAATCCAACAGAAAACATCATTTGTAACGTACCACAGCTTGAGATACAACCTGACCATCTTCAGGTCGTCAGATGCGGTGGTCATCAATAGATGGAACATAAAATACGCAACCATCACAGCAAACACAATCAGTCCGGACACTGCCAACTTTATTTCTCGCAATCTCAGTCGTTTCGCACTTTCCGTTTGCAGTCGTCGATTGGCTGTCTGACTCTTGGCTTGATGCCAACTCAGATAAAAACCGGTTGCATACAAAACTGCGATCGATACGGCGGAGACGCCTTCGACAAAGGCAGTGCACAAAAACGAAATCTAGTCAAAATACGTGTTTTAGTTATTGGAGAAACAGCGGCTAAAAGAAATGATTGAAAAAGTAAGTTACCATAAAAGCTTGGCGATTTGTGAACGAAACCTCCATTCCGCCCGTTTGGTTGTTGGGATAGGCGAAAAAGCTGGTGACGAAGAACAACGGACTGACCATAAGCAAAGGAACCAACCATTGCACAAGTACAACAAGTACCACTTGTTGATCGGACCAGATCTGAAAGAGTTTTGAGTACTGCTGTTTGGGTATACACATAGATACACAAAAATACACATTGTTTTTTGAATCTGCATACGCATACAGTTTGAAAAATCCCGATACATATTACCATACACAAACAGTACTCAAAATGTGTATTTTTGTGTATGTATATTTGACCGGCAAAAATCTAGTTTTCTTACTCAAAATCTGGCCAAAAAATCTGCATTTTCAGTACAATACACATGCACATAAATACACAAAAATATTGTTTTTCCGCATGTGTATACACAAATTACTAGAGTGCGAACAATACCTAGAAAACCCAATACCCCAATACCCAATACCCAATACCAATACCTGAGACCCCCAATACCCCAATACCCAATACCCAATACCCAATACTTGTGTAGCTGGGCCAAAAATTGCATTTCACTGGACAGGTACATTCCAGTTGTGTAAAAAAGATTTTTGGCACTGCGATTAAAATTTTTAAGAGGCTTGGTTGGGCCGCTGCCCAAGCAGGGCGAGAAAATTTTGAAAGATTAGCCTTTCAGAAAGCATTTAGAAGCCATTTTGGGCGTAAAATTAGCAGAAATTATCAGTTTTGGTACTTAATATTTCGTAATTCAGTCGTGTTTCTTACATGTACTTCCGGCGAATTTTTTCCTACAATACATGTACCTCTGCCGGAAATTGTGTGCACCACCACAATAGCCATGCGCACGGTACTGGTACATTATCGTGACATTAGAAATGTCACCATTTTTATTTTAGATAAGAACACAGAAATTAATTACTGGTGTAGCGCTTAGAAAAGCGCACACTTTTAGGAAATTCTACTAACGATTAGTTGATTAGGCCGTCCATAAACGACGTCGTTCCAGAAGGGGGAGGGGGGTCGGCAGAAATGCGACGATAGACGACACACCAGGAGACGGAGGGGTTAGCAAAAAACGACGTCACTTTTTTCGGAATTTTAGGCAACTTTGATTGTTATACTTTCAATTTAATTATATTCTGTCAATTTTTCTACATATAGAAAAGCTTCCCAGAGTGGTTGTAGCGATCTATTCAATTGATTGTACGTACTGGTAACAAGAAAACATGACAGTACTGTATGTACTGCACTTTTATCGGGGCGGGGGGTAAACCAAAAACAACGACGCCTTATGGGGAGGGGGTCCCCAAGAAACGACGCAAGGCGATTTTGCGGGAAAGGGTCCCCGAAAAATCGGGATTTTGGATGGATGGCTCCTTAACGCGAAAACAGCTTCCTAAACCGAATCATCGATCAACTTTTTCGATTTTTTCAGATCAATTTTTCAGGTCAACATCGATTTTTCTCTAATTTTACCTGTCCCAATTAGTATTGGGTATTGGGGGGTAAAAACCCCAATACCCAATACCCAATACCTGGAAAACACCCCAATACACCTGCACTGCGCCCGTTTTGGAATGATGAATAGCCGTATAGACGGCGCAATCACAGTCGGAGAGATAGCGGCAGAGGCAAGTAGATAGGCCGGACAATTGTAGGTTAAACTACAATTGTACGGCAGAGATGAAAGTAAAGTTGACGTACTGGGCCAACAGCACAGTGCTAGCACGGTACTGGATTAAAAGAATAACGAATTAGTTATAGGTACGCCGGAATACCAGTACACGGCAATAATGAAGAAGGAATAACGCAGTGGTATCCGCTATGGGAAGTTACCAACCGCAAGAAAGAAGAACCCAGCGGCATCCACTATGGGAGGTTACCAGCTGGAGCGAGCGATAACTAATGGTTGAGCGAGCGAATAATAATAAAGAACAGTCTTACGAACTGCCTGTCGACAGGTTGAATTATCGGTACCAGAATTACAGCACAATGCTTACTGGATTTAGCCGTTTATCCACACTTTATAGACAGAACAGTCGGAACGACCGCACACTTGCTACTCAGCTCGACAACAACAAGAAAAGTAATTAAAGATGGCCGACGCCTCTCAAAATGGCGGCGGACACGCTAGTCGCTTGCTTGGAATGGCTTGTCTCCCAATACGCACGGCAACGCCAAATTGTAGTGGCCGAAGGTGATAGAAATAGAAACTGTGCAGTGCCCCCTTCTTGGCTGCGAGCTCCCGCGAGCAGGGGTGTCCTGTAGTTGGATTGGTGCTGTGGTTGGTTGTCCTGAAGAGCTATTGAACAGTCCAGTCTAAGTAAAGAAATACATGGTTGCATAACAGACAAGAAAGTATAGAACAGATAAGACATACAATGTATGTTAGAGGTCAGTAAATGACAAAAACCAATGCACTTATGCGCACTACTGAATCGAATACATCAAGCAAGCAAACTAGTACAACAAAAGAGCACATAGCAATTACTTCACTATATACAAGGCATAATCGGCGGCAATTCAGATACAGGGCATAGTCGGCGGCAATTCAAAGTTACCCTTGGCCGCTGCGAGTGGCACACTGACGGCATGTGGTGATTTGCGCCATCAGGTCCTGTGACATTTTTGGCATCGATTTGTTGTAGCGGAATTGACTGGATTCGGCCGAACGGTAGTGGTCACACAAAAGTCGGCGGCGCAGTGCGGTGGGTATGCCCCACAATGAATCTCCGACAGCCACAAACTTATGGTCGGCCTGCATCCAGCGAGCTGACTCTTCCTTGGTAGGTTTTTCTGAATGCTCTTGTTTACTTGGCCACTGACATTGGTCTTCTTTTAGGAATAGAAGCAGAGGGTTGCCAGACCAGGCCCCCTTCTTAGCTGGCTGGTCCTTCTGTGTCATTCGTTGGTCAACCGGGCCCTTAATGACCTGGTCATAGTTGGGCTTATCCGGCGTTTTTGGATGTTGCAACGTAGACGATTCAGCAGTACGACTGATGACAGTCGTGACTGAATCATTGGCCATCACCGAAACATCTTGAGTGTCGCAGACAACGTTGTTGACTTGCGCTAGCACATTGACTACATCAGCGGTAGCCAATTCTTCATCCATCACTTGGTCTGACCAGTCATCAAATTCTGTGACAAGATCGACTGGTTTGTCTGGCACAACAGCAGGACTGCGCACTTTGTCGTAGAAGCGTTTAGCGCGCAGATAATCCTCTGTGCTCCGAGCCTTTTCACGTTTGGGTTCATTTCTTTTGGCCCACTCCTGCCAGTTCTCTGCTGACCAGTGTTGAAAACCGGCCGGCCAGCGAAGCACACCACCTTTGGTATAATTTCGTGAAGATGGTGGCACTCTTGAATTGGCCACATTGACACAATGGCCATTTTGTTCGTTGCGCTTGCGGTCACGGTTACCGCGAGCAGCACCGTTAAAACAATCGTAGTTGTCAAGATGACTGTGGTTGTTTCGTTCCGAGTCACTCAAACGCTCCATCCTCAACAACATCTTTCGGGCTAGGTAGAAGTCATTGTTTGCCCGACTGATGACGTGATACTCTTCCGCTTTGGTTCGCAAATCTGGACGCAAACCATGAATCAGGGTCAAAACCAAGAACTGATCGTTTTGCGGATTGAATCGACCCCGATAAACCAGCTGACCCTGCTTTTCGAGTGCATCACAGAATTCCACCACTGAGCGATTTTCCTGCTTCATTGTCATCAGCTGGTACTTTTGCGTCGACTCATCGACTAACGCATTACAGCGCTCAGTCAGATGCATTTTCATGGCTTCAAAATTGACTTGGCATGTGGCCGGCGCCGACTGCAACATAATGAAGCCAGTCGGAACGGCGTTTCGGAGAATGGTCAATTTTTCTTCGTCCGTGTTGACATGGTAGGTAGCAAAGAAATCCTCCAGCTTCAGGAAAAATTCGTACACATTGTCCGTTTTCACATCGAATTTCGGCATCTGCAAATGCTGAAGGTAGGTCGGGTCTTTTCTCTGCACTTCGTTGTGTTGGTAGATTGCATGCACCACTTGACCCACCATTTGCATGGTTTGTGTCAATTGTTGTCCCATGTGCACCAGCAGATCACGGTACTGTTGAGTTTCCGCCTCAGGAGTAAGCGGATTATCCTGAGTTGTAGGAAAGCTGGCTGTCTGCGGAATGTTGAATGACGGCTCAACCGTGGGCTGAACCGACGGCGAGAACGGATTGCCAGATGGTACAGTCTGTTGGCTGTTGTGCTGTACCGGGTCAGACACTTGATGTCGAGACTCGGCCGCAGTAGTGTGAACAGATTCCGCCGCTTTGCGTTGGTACTGAGCCACTTCCCATCCAACACGCTCTTGCAGGTCGTATAGCGTGTCGTTTGGTCCGATCTGACCCAAATCCAGGACGTAGTCAATGCGGGACAAGCATCGATCTCGCAATGCTTGCAACCCCGCGGCGCTAAGACACACCGGCAGATTCTGCACGTACTCTTTCGCCTGCTGTGCCATGCGATGTAGTTGTTCTGAATGTACCAACAGATTTTTCGTTTGGTCGGCAGCGATCTGAGCCGAGGTGCGAACCACAGTCACATCATCTGTAGAGTTGGCAGCATGCTCGGTCACTGTCTGAGCAGTGTCCGGCCGCTGCAAAATCTTCACGCTGCCAGTCGGTGCTCTGTTGAACACTTTGGGGAAGCAGTTCTGAACGAACTCGTTGACTGAAGGTGCCTGCGGGAAAGTGCGCTCGGGCACTCTTTCCGGTTCCACCGGAACGCGCTTCTCTGTGGCCGGGCTGAGCAGTTGGTTTTGACGTTGGTAGATTTGCTCATACTCTATCACTTTTCGATTCAGTCCGTTCACCCAGTCATCTGCGGTTTTCAAAGCATCCTTCCACTGAGACAACGAACGATTCCGTTGAGATAGCAGACTAGCTTTTTCTTTGGTAATCTGCTCAACGATCTGCAGTGGTTTCCTCGCTGTTAGGTATTCTTCCATTCCGGACAGTTGAGCGATTTCCATCCTGCGTTTATGTACGTCCGCATCAATTCTAACCATCTTAACACTCAATTCTTCAACTTGTCGCATCTGGTACTTGAACCTTTCGGCATGTTTAGCGATTTTTGCCTTGTCCTCGTCCCTGGTCATAATGGGCGTTTCGTCCATTGCCGTGGGCTCAGACTGACCCGTCATACCCTTCCATGCGCCATTCTGTTTTTGGTAGCGTTGTCTTCGGTCCAACACTTCCTCTTCCAATTCTGATGCCCAGGTGGCAGCAGTGGTCAGAACTAGCTGCCACTCTGATAATGAACGAGTGTGGTCGACCAGCACGTTTTTACGTGCCTGAGCCACCTCAGCTGGCGGCACTTTCGATTCGATTAGTGACGGCAGCGGAAGGTCGAGTTGCTCCACCTGCCGGCACTTACATTGGTACAGCTTTTCATTGTACCATTTCACTCTGTCCGTCAGTTGTCTTATGGTAGCCACCAGTCTGTTCCACTTCGAATGACATTCGGCCAACTGCTGCTCTAATTCAGAAGTAGTTGGTTCAACGGCCGAAACTGGCTTCTCTTTCTGCTTCGGAGCGGTTCGATTGTAGACCGAGCGGTGTTTAGACGCCAACTCAAAGCCATTACGTGTCATTTCGTCATCATCATCTGAGTTGTTGCCAATTATTTCGGGTTGAGTCGAAATGGCCGGCTTCTGTGCCGACAAAGCAGCCAGAATTTGTCGTTGTCCGGCCGACATTTCGTCCTTCAATTCTTTCTGTCCGGCCGACATTTCGTTTTTCAGTTCATTTTTCAGTTGTTGTTGGCCGGCTGAGACTCGTTTTTCCAGTTGTTGTTGTCCGACGGCAACTTGCGAAATTTGGCCGGACATTTGACCGACTCTCTGTTCAATTCCTTCCATCTCCTGTCTTAGTTTGTCGGTCTGCTGATTGATGTCTTCTCGGAGCATGTCAGATTCTTCGTGCACTTGCAATCGGACTTGTTGCTGAATGACCGCGCCCAGATTTTTATTAACATGAGCGGCCACTCTGTGCACTAGCGTGGTTTCTTGATTGGCAGTCAAAACGGCCTGTCGCTGGGCTGCCGACAGACTCTCGGTAGTAGTCGATTGGCGCTGCTGCGCACGCGTGGATGGGCCGAACGCATCGGCCAACTCGTTACTTTCAACAATTTTTAGTTGTGCCTCTGACGTTTCTTCCGTTGTGATAGCGTCATCATCAGAAAAGTCAAGGTGTGGTGAGTCATCGCCGGCTGCAAGCTGCTCTGTAGACACGGAAGAGGGCCGATTTTCAGACTGCTTCTGTCGTCTCTTTTGTTTGCGGCTGAGAGGTGAAAGATTAACTTTCTTGCCCTTGTCAGCGGCATTATCTTTCGAGAGCAGAGAGTCTTCAATTTCCGGCGCTCGCTCGGTAGTCTGTTGAGAGGATAGGCTGCTTTTTGGCCGATACTGACCACTCTTGCTTTTCTTGTTGCGATTCGGCATCTCGGTTCGGAACCTCCAATTGCACTGCGCCCGTTTTGGAATGATGAATAGCCGTATAGACGGCGCAATCACAGTCGGAGAGATAGCGGCAGAGGCAAGTAGATAGGCCGGACAATTGTAGGTTAAACTACAATTGTACGGCAGAGATGAAAGTAAAGTTGACGTACTGGGCCAACAGCACAGTGCTAGCACGGTACTGGATTAAAAGAATAACGAATTAGTTATAGGTACGCCGGAATACCAGTACACGGCAATAATGAAGAAGGAATAACGCAGTGGTATCCGCCATGGGAAGTTACCAACCGCAAGAAAGAAGAACCCAGCGGCATCCACTATGGGAGGTTACCAGCTGGAGCGAGCGATAACTAATGGTTGAGCGAGCGAATAATAATAAAGAACAGTCTTACGAACTGCCTGTCGACAGGTTGAATTATCGGTACCAGAATTACAGCACAACGCTTACTGGATTTAGCCGTTTATCCACACTTTATAGACAGAACAGTCGGAACGACCGCACACTTGCTACTCAGCTCGACAACAACAAGAAAAGTAATTAAAGATGGCCGACGCCTCTCAAAATGGCGGCGGACACGCTAGTCGCTTGCTTGGAATGGCTTGTCTCCCAATACGCACGGCAACGCCAAATTGTAGTGGCCGAAGGTGATAGAAATAGAAACTGTGCACACCCAATACCCAATACCCAATACCCAATACCAGTTCGCACTCTACAAATTACCATGCACATTTGACAGTTAGTATGCATACACATACACACTCACATTCTGAAAATCCAATACCAATTTATGGGGCGCGGCGAATTCCGAATCTCCCTAGGGAGTGATTGAATAGAGGTAACATTGCCTAAAATCCTAGGGAGAGACGGAATTCCACTTCTCCCTGAATCTTCCAGATTCCGAATCTCCCTGAATTCCCTTTCTCCCTACTACATACTGTACACATACACATTCTGAAAATTCAATATCAAACAACAGTAGTTTTGAGTTGTTTCTTAAGAAAAATAAACACCAAAATTAAGCTTTTTAAGTTTATTATTCTACCTACCTTAGTGTGCCGAAATGGGTAGGCCAAAGCTGTATAGCGATTCAGTGCCAATATCAGGATACCTAGACCTTGGCAATTTCCCAAATAGAATGTTCCCTGAACGGCCAGACGTGGCAACACCCCATTGGGGAAGGCTCTAAGCCAGTCGGCGGGGAACCAGTTCCATCTGGCAAACTTGTAAAGTAAGTTGGCCAATAACAACGTTAAGACGTCTACTATCCCCAGAGAAATACTGACTTTGAAAAAAGCGTGTTTGAAAGGTTCTTTGTGTCGGAATTTGACAATGGTTAAGAGAAAGAGTAAGTAGACTGGCAGCGAGATCGTACTACAGATTAGTACAAACCATTCTAGCAAGTCCGGAATCATTCGCTTAAACGCTTAGACCTATGGATTTGTTTGAAAGAACTAATTAAACTATGCATTGCGTGGTTGGCTTGAAGCCCAGATTAAGGCTTTGTGTAATTGAAAGCTGTTGACACGCAAGTAAGCTAAGTAAACTCGCTAGCTAACTCACTGCAGCAACTTGTTAAGATCTAGTTCACGACCTACATACAGTACATCGTTAGAGCAGTGACTAAGTCGAAAATGTTGAAAGTGGGGTTTTTTGAACATTTTTTTTGAACATTTTTTATTGTACGTAAATTTTTGATCAGGTCTAGATACACCGCCCTCCACATCCAGCAGGATTACAACATTTTGAAGGATAAAAATTTTAAAGTGTATTCGTAGTCAAGTAGAAAAAACCGCCTGGCGAGTTATCTGTAGTGGTCCACGTTTGTATTACACGCAGCAACACGGCGCGCCACATTCCCCGCCACACACGCCAAGTTATTTTCTTCCTTTTGAAGGATGAGCAAGCAAATTTAATAGTTATTTCATTTTAAAACAAATTTACTCGGAGTCGGAAACACTATAGTACACGTAGAATACGTTTAAATCGAAACGGTGAAAAATCGTTTTTATATTCAGCGCCCCCCTTATTTGCAATACGCTTACAAAACACCTTGAATACTCCTATGCTCCTACTCCTTGCTATTTGACCAAGCCGTGTATTTGAAGACTGTACGAATTGGAAAGCAGATTTCTTTTCTGGTCGTCTGGCACATCGGCTAAAAAACTAGACTCAGCCGGCTGCCTAGGGATCATTTTTATGAGGAACTAGAGTGGGAATTGTTGTTTTAACTGTTTCAACGTTTACTGGAATTCACCAGTGCACTTACGGATTAATGGTGCCGGCACGGAGGAGGGTGTTAAATTAAAATGAGCAGCTCAAAAACAAGATTGATGTGCACAAGAAATGCATAACACATTGCCGACTCTGGCCGTGGTACGTGCAATTAGTGGATGTCGGTGTGATAGGAGCTTGACTTTGAGACATGCTTGGATCCAGCAGGTAATAGTTGCTTTCCTTTTCTGATCAAGAACTTTGCCAATTTGACTAAAACTAACAGAACAGCGGCTGTTCGCAAGTAAATGTTCGGGTGGAAGCGAAAAAGCCATTAAAAGCATCTGCTCTACAATCGAGTTAGGTGGGTAGCGCCGAAAAAATTAAGCTAAGCGTGTGCCCGGTTGGAAAATGTGCGTCGGTCTGGGTTGAGAGCAAACAAAATTCAAAGAAATAAACCCTCGGGAAGAACTGTTTGATTTAGGGCTAATGAAGTTCTTTTGGTGGGCCAGCTGAGGGATTGGACAGCTTTTGGGCTAGCTCAGCGCCCGCTATCAATGACTGACAGTGCCGCTTGTTGTTAACCAACACATCCGTCAAATTAGACCACCTAGTTAGCTGTCAACCACATGCCGTTAAAACGGTCGCTCCTAAAAACGAAGCTTCCATCTTTTTCTTTGGACTAAGCCGCTGAATGTGTGTAAAGTTAGCGCTGCGGCTTATTCGCACTCTCATCTGCATGTATATGAAGAAGTTCTCCACGTAAGTGTTTGTCTTCCTTTCTGGCGCCAACATTTTCAGTTCTAAGAAGTTTACAACTTTCTCTTCTGTGTACTCTTCGGTTGTTTTCTCGATTCCTTTATTGAGAAGATCAGCCGAAATCAAGTACATAATATAGCTCTGCGGTTTATAAAAGAATTAGCTATTCAGTGGTGTATCGAGGATTTCGGAAAAGGGGGTGTAAAATTTAGCAAAATTTGCCTTCAAAAACGCCTTAAAACACATTCCAGACTTAAAATTAACAGAAATTACAAGTTTTAGTAGTTTAAAGTGGCCTGGTCTGGTTCTGCCCGACCAGGGCAGAAAATTTTGAAATTTTAGCCTTCAAAAACTCATTTAAAGGGCATTCTGAGCACAAAATAGACAGTTTTGATACATAGTTCATTAGTTTCGCTTATTTTTGACACACTTCCTCTTGCTACCTCCGCCACAAAGGGGGTACTACTACCCAGCCTACCCCCTGGATACACCACTGTACAATGTAGCTATTGAAGAGCTGAACTTTGTTGAGAATCCAAGGTTAAATGGGTAGTTTTGTATCAGATTCCTTTCCTCTTCTCAATACAAAACTTTAACAAAACTCGGATAAAATGTTTCACTTTTTCTCCATACATGTAGGTAGTTAGGGGGTTTTGGGGGTTTAGCCCCAGGCCCGATTTTCGGGAAACCTGCTGCCAGATTCAGGGGGTTTCTGGAACCATGAAACCCTATTTTAGGTCGAAAAGCACGCTAAAAACGTCGCTAAAACGCACTTTTGGTCACCAAAAATGGTCCCTGAAACCCCCCTTTGGACATAGTGCTGAAACCCTTTTTTGGACCTGAACCCCCAGCCGAAAAGCCAGCTACATGTATATTTTTCTCGGTCCATTCGAATTTAGCTTCCTTCCTTACACGGCGTTTTAGCCACAAATCTTTGAAAATAGCCTCAAATCCGAAAAACAAAACGATTTGAGTGAAGCATTTTTGAATAGAAGTTAAATAATTTTTTGAAAGATTATTGAAATAATTTGTATAGTCTCAGATATTTCTCCTCAAAGTCAAGACAGTGATTTTAGCAATTATTATTATTTATTAGTGTTCCGACGATATCAAAACTTGTCGATGTTCGATATCGATATCGATATTTTCAGTTCAATATCGATCGATGTCGATATCGATATTTATAGTTATGCATGAAAATGTGAAAATTTGAAAGAGCAAACTGCTCTCGCTGCTTATCAGTCAAGCACTGATGCAATCAGCGATCTGATATCAATTTAGTAGTGAATCGCAGAAAAGGTAGTAGCCCTTCTGAACCCCTTCAATGAAAAGGTTGACCCTTCAGGCCAGTGGCCCACCGTCATTTAGGCATAATGAGCTCAAACAGAATAGCGTATTTTAACTAATTTTAATGAGAAATATGCCAAAAAACCTTGATTTCAGTAAAAAGTCGGACTTTTTTTGCTTATTATCTTTTCAACCACCCATCAGCCGGCGGTATCCCTCAGGATTTGAAAATGTACCACCGCTCAGTCGAAATACTAGCAGTTCATGTCTACTTCTGCCCTCCTGCTTCAAGTGTGCGGAGTGAGCAGATCTTCAGTGTTGCTGCAGACATTTAAGAACCATTGAGGCATGGGCCGGAAAAATGGGTTGGGGGTACTGTTGTTTAATACCGGATTTTTCAAATGCGTATGCGTATGCGTATGCGTATACGCATTCCAATTACAAATGCGTATGAGTTTGCGTATACGCATTGCAAAAACTAATGCGTATTTTGCGTATTGCGTATGCGTAATGCGTAATCTCAGAAACATTCAGAGATTTCAAAGATTGCTTTTTTGGCCCTACAGTATGCTGTTTAGGTATCCAACTTTATAATCCAGGTTTTTTAGACATACTTAAGGCTTGATTATAAATTCGCGACCTCAAACAATTGCAGTATAGTATGTACACCATACGGGAAACAGGGGGTCTGGGGAGCCTGCCTCCAACCAGACTCAGGCCAGACCCCCCGGACGGCGACCCCTCTCCGAGACGATTTTTCCGACCCGCCCTCTGATTTTCTGGTAAGTAATTTTTTTAGCAAAATTTTGCGATTTTTTGCAACTTCAGACACAAAAATTGCCAAAATCACCTTATATCAGCACTTTTTAGCTGTATTTCAGCCCAAATTAGCGATTTTTGACGATTTTTACCCTAAAAATTACCATTTTTATGCGATTTTTGAGCGTGTTTTAGTGCCCAACTACCGCTCCTAAAATGCGGGCTCAGACGCCCCAACCCCTCCCTCCTTCGGCGGATAACCTGTCACATGTATGATGTACAGTACGTATGTTTTCAACAGGCAAGCAATGTGCGCTTCCAGGAACAAGGAACGATGCTTTGTAGGAAGGAAAGTTTGTTTAAATGTTCATTTCAAGAAATCTAGTAGCATTCAACCATAATAAACAGTGCAAACAGATAGCCTGAGCATACAACACAACTGATGTCACCCAAAACTGTAGAAATAGAAACTATAAAAACAACGATTTGTCGCAGGTTTCCTTTTCTCTCAAAACTTAGCCTCTTTTTTAAATATTAGTAAAATTTAGTTAAAGCTTCTCAAATTATCTCAGAAAATTTCTGATACCCTCACCTCACACTTAAACGTGAAAAATAACCATTTGGTAACAACTTGAAGTAATTTTTTTGCAAGACATTCGAAAAGGTAGCTATTTTTCAGATGCAATACGCATTACGCAAAAATATGCAAACTTTTGGCAGAATGCGTAATAATATTGCGTAATGAAATTCAAATGCGTATGCGTATGCGTATGCGTATACGAATTCTGAAATGCAATGCGTACTTTGCGTAATGATATGCGTAATGCGTATACGCATGCAACAGTAGTTGGGGGCATACATGTACTAGGGGGGGGGGGGGGGGTGGGGGGGGGGGCCCCCCCCCCCCTGCTGGAAAGGCCAAACCCCCCCCCCCCCCCCCCCCCCCCCCCCCCCCCCCGAGACAGGTTAAGGGACCCCTCCCCCTGACCAAAAAATACAAGTACTAGTAGTGGCTCCAGTATTAACAAACTGTGTCAGAAATCACTAATTTTTAGCCTAAAATTCACTTGAAAAGCCTTTGGAAACCGAATTTGGCGTTTCCACTGCTGATATTTAAGAAAAATCGGTGTTTTTGTAAGCTCTTTTTGTCATTTTTTGCTTGTTTTTAGCTTTAAAACGCTATTTGGCAGCTTAAAATAGCGATTTTTAGCGTCCTTACTGAGAAAAACGTGCTAAAAACGCATTTCTAGGCGTTTTGGAGCTTTTTGAAATTTGGGACCCCCACCTGGGCGAAACCCCCCCTCGACCCCCCACCTGAGGAAACCCCCCCCCCCTACCCCCCTCCCCCCAGGTCGGCCCGGAGCTGTTACATGTATGGTTGGGGGTAGTCAAAATACTAAAATTTGTGGGTGGGCCTGCCGGTTTGGGGGCTCGCGGCGATTTTGGTGGGCGGATCAGGAACACAAGTCGGCTTCAGATGGGTGGGTGGGGTCGTTTGGGGTACTGTGGATCAGGTATACCTGTACCTGTACCTGATTATCAGGTAGATTTGCAATACCCACCTGATACCTACCTGATACCTGATCGGGTACTTTCGAACTGTACCTACCTGATTTTGGGTATTTTTGGACTGAAACAGGTACAGGTATCAGGTACAAACAGAAGGCATCAAATGGTAGTTTATGACCGATTTGTTCAGTAAAAAAGCATGTAGGAAGGCTAATTTTTCTAAATTTCCTCGCCCTGCTTGGGCCGTTGCCCAACCAGGCCCATTCAGACTACACTACCTCCTATTTTCTGCTAATGCTATACTCAGAATGCTTTCAAAAGCATTTTTACGCTAATTTTGACAAAATTTTCTCGCCCTGATTAGGCCATGGCCATGGTAAGAATTTTATACGTACTTCCTTTTGCGAAATTCTAAGCCAGTGAATAAAGGCGAAGACAAATAGGGACACACTGTATGGATAAAAAGGGGTTATGAGAAGGCTTACTCTAAGTAGCAAAGATAAACCACCAGAGATGGATGTGCAAAGCGATTCCACACACCCCTGTAATATTTTGAGAGTGGGTTTTTAGCATTTTGTGCAGTTTCATAAGGAAAATGTCCTAAAATGACCGGACCTAATTTGACTTTAGCTGTCTTTTGAGCCTAAATTAGTGGTTTGAGCGATTTTTCGGCTAAAATCCGGATTTTAACTTTTATGGGAGAATACTACTGTTGCTATGCGTATTCGAATCTGAATTGGGTATGGGTATGGGTAGGTATTTTTCAAAATACCCATACCCGGGTATGGGTATGGGTAGGTATTTTAAAATACCCGGGTATCGGGTATAAATCGGGTATTTTTCATTAAAATCGCGAAATTCCTCAAAAATGCCAAATTTCAATTGGTTTTGCAAAAATAAATTTTAAACAGCAAGTTTAATTTTAAATTCTATTATGTACACAGTGTACGTAGGTAGCTGCTGTAGCAGCAACTGTTACAGTATTATTTCACATGTTACTAAAACGGTTGCGAATTTTCGAATACTTTTGTTGATTAACATCGGCAAAGGAATCTAATCAGCTCTCTGGAATCTGGAGTATATAATTTCTAATAGTTCTTCATGATTCTGGATCACGCACCATAGTCGTTTACAAAATTCAGCTTGATGTAAATGCATCCCAGCATTAAGACCAACTGCATAGAAACGTTCTAATTAAAGTCCAACTAAATTTATTACCCTTACAACGGCATTTATCCTCAAACGGAGCACCAAAATGGAAGTCCGATTTCTATTAGAAGTAAACGAGAGGCAAGAAACTTACTGTATGCTACTGTGGATCAGGTATACCTGTACCTGTACCTGATTATCAGGTAGATTTGCAATACCCACCTGATACCTACCTGATACCTGATCGGGTACTTTTGAACTGTACCTACCTGATTTTGGGTATTTTTGGACTGAAACAGGTACAGGTATCAGGTACAAACAAATGGCATCACACGGTAGTTTAAGACCGATTTGTTGATTAAAAAAGCGTGTAAGAAGGCTATTTATCAAAATTTTCTCCTCGTGGTTGGGCCGTTGCCCAACCACGCCTGTTCAGACCATAAAAACTTCTAATATTATACTCAGAATGCTTTCAAAGGCGTTTTTAAAGGCAAATTTTCAAATTTTTTTCGCCCTGATTGGGCCATGGTCCAACCAGAGATCTAAAAAATTTACTGTTCCTTTTGCAAAATTCTGAGTAAGCCAATGAGTAAAGGCGAAGACAAATAGGGACATACTGGACAGGTGAAAAGGGGTTTACAAGAAGCGTTATTCTGAGTGACGAAAATCAACCACCAGAGATGGACATACAAATCGATTCCCCACCCCTGTGATAATTCTGAGAGTGGTTTTTTTAGCATTTTTGGTACTTTCATAACGAAAAAATCCTGAGATGACTGGAAGTAATCGGATTTTAGCTGCCTTTTGAACTAAATTGGCATTTTGAGTGATTTTTGGCTAAAACCCGAATTTCAACTTTTTATGGGAAAATACCTGATACCTAATACCTGATACCTGTATTTTTGTGTAACCTACCTGTACCTGATACCTGATTGGGTATTTTTGGAATACCTGTACCTGATACCTGATATTAGGTACTTCCTCAATACCTGCCCACAGTACTGTATGCACGCAAAAGTTTTTATATGTAATGTACGTACATTTGCAAAAATTCAGCTTCAGTCAAATACCATGTTTTATGCATGTCATGCATACCTGTAACAGGTCATCCGCTGAAGGGGAGGGGTTTGGGGGTCTGGCGCCGGCTGGAGGGTCTGAGCCCAAATTTTCGAAGGGGGATGGGCACTAAAAAACGCTCAGAAATCAAAAAAATCGCAATTTTTCCGCTAAAAAACGTCAAAAATTGGGCTAATCTAATTTAAGCTGAAATACAGCTGAAAAAGTGCTGTTTCACAAGCGATTTTGGCAATTTTTGTGTCTGAAATTGCAAAAAATCGCAAAAATTTGCTCAAAAAATTACTTGCGAGAAAATTGGAGGGGGCTCGGAAATATCGTCTAGAGGGGGCTCTCCATCGGGGGTGTGGCTTAAGTCGGTTGGGAGGCAGACCTCCAGACCCCCTGTTACATGTATGATGTCATATATACAGTATGTACTGCGAATTTTGCAGTGAGAAATTGAGGTGCACAACAACCCAAAGCATTCCTTTCTGAGCCTGCAAACGTTTTTCAGTAAGATGTTTTCATGGTGTTTTATACATAAAAACGCCCAAATGCTTAATTATACAATTGTTGAAACAAATCAGATGGATTATTTACCTTTCCGAAACAGTAAGTAAAGTGACTGCATGATGCAAGGCAAAAACGGTATTTCTATTTAACACTTCCTTAAGAGAATTTTTACAGAAACTAACGATTTTTTCTGAATAATACCCATTCAAATACCCGGTATTTTTCAAAAAATCGGGTATACCCGGGTATGGGTATTTCAAGAAGTACCCGGGTATGGGTATACCCAATTTCAGGTAGTTTTGCTCAAAAATACCCAGTTTCGGGTATGGGTATTAATGAATCTGTCGGTGGCCGGTAGATTTGTTGTTGTTTGGTTGTTGGCTTCTTCGTTGTATGGCTTGCTGCTGTACTAGTTGGCTGCGCGGATGCGGTGACGCTTCAAGCTAGCACACAGTCTTTACCCATACGAACGGCTACAACAAACTCGGCCGGACAGACATATTATACACACTCTGTAGGGAGAGCAATTGGGACCGACCGCACACCAGCGTACACAGAGAGAAGAGTGAGTAGTGTAGGTGCAGCTCGGTATGCGCTCGGCCTGGCTTTCTTTGTCTCTTTGTTCGCTGCCACATCCGTTCCCAGCCACTTGACCTGGTTGGCGCCAACAGACACAAAGCACACATGAAACTAGCGCGGCAATTACACATACAGACGCGTCCGGCCGACAGCATACACACAAGACCCAACCACATGGGCTGCGACTTGGCGGAGTTGAGGCAGGCACTGCACTGACGCACGAATTCCTCGCTCTCAGTGGCCATTCCGGGCCACCAGTAGCACTCGCGGAGTTTGCGCTTGTAGCGGACGATTCCCGGATGTCCCTCGTGGGCTTTGCTGAGTAGTTCACGCCGGAGGGGACCCGGCACAACGATCTGGCTGTTGTTCCGCAACACCAGCCCTGTGCGGTCCTCAACCGATAGCTCGTCCTTCACTGTGCGGTAGGGCAAGTTGCGCAGCTGGCTGGGCAATTTGGCTCTGGGCGGCCAACCCTCCAGGCAGTACTGCTTGACTTGGCTCAGCACTGGGTCGTCCTTCATGGCTTTGGCGATTCTCCGGTCTGAGAACCCCAATTCTCTGACGCAACGGATCGCGCCACTCGATGCAGAGTCGGTCTGCAGTCGAGACAACACGTCTGCCATGTAGCTGTTGCCGCCGGCCAGGTACTGTACCTCGTAGTCGAATACATTGAGTCGATGCACCCAACGTTCGAATTTCTGCGATTTCCTCTGGTTTGCCTGCCGGTGCAACAGAGCTTGCAGCGCTTGGTGGTCGGTCCGTAGCGTGAAGTGTCTGCCGAGCAAGTATTTCTCCCAATACTCGCAGAAAAACATCGCTGCATAAGCCTCCTTCTCGGTGGTGTCCCACTTCCGTTTGGTTCCATCCAAAGTGTGGTGCCCGAACGCGACTGGAAATTCCTGGCCGAAATGCACTTGTGAAAGCATCCCACCAATGCCATAACCAGACGCATCGGTAGTGACAAAGGTCTGCCTTAGGGGATGAAACATCTTCAAGTGCAGTCCTTTCGGTCCGCAGAGCAACGTCTTCACTTGTTCGAACGCCTCCTGAGTCTCCCGACCCCACACGAACTTCGTGTTAGCCCGTGTGAGTGCTCGAATCGGTTCCAGCTTGTCGCACAGTGAGGGCACGAACTTGCTCAAGTAGTTGACTGCGCCCAGGAAACTCTGCACATCTTTGATGTTTTTAGGTGGTGCCATCTGCCGCAGGCTCTCCAGCTTGTCTGGATCCGGCTTGACACAACCTTTGCAGATTACATGGCCCAGGAACTTGACTGACGATTGAGCGATGACACACTTCTGCAGGTTGAGACGGAGGTTCCTCTCATTTAACCGTTGTAGTGCCTGCTTCAAGCTGTTGTCATGCTCCAGCCGGTTTGCCCCATACACCAAAATGTCGTCGATGTAGGGCTGGCACCCTGGCACACCTTCTAGCGTTTCGTGTACCAGTTTCTGGAACACTGCTGCACTGTCCTTCAAGCCCATGGGCAGCTTCTTGTAAGCGTAGTAGCCCCATGGTGTGGCAGTTGTTGTCAGCAGCTGGCTGTCCTCATCCAACTCCGCGTTGAAGTACCCCTTCAGTAGGTCGATTTTGCTGAAGACTTCCGCCTTACTGAGTCTGTTGTACAGCAAATCGTGGATGTTAGGCAGCGGGTACAGCACAGGATCGATGTCTTTGTTGAGCGGGCTCAGGTCACTGGTTATTCTGACCGAGCTGGGGTCGTCCGGTTTCTCGACAACGACCATGCCGTGGACTCGATCGGCATGCTCAACTTTCTCCCAGATGCCTTGGCGCTCCATCAGCTCAACGGCTTCTTTGGCTCTCTGCTCATAGCGCACTGGAATCGATCGTACAGGCTGCTTAGGTGGCGCCGTTGCGCCTGGCTTGAGCCGAATTCGGTGCTTGAAATCTGGATAAGTGCCGACTTCCTTCTTCGTCAGGTCGGGCATCTCTGTCAGCAGTGACATACTGTTGCATGCGTATACGCATTACGCATATCATTACGCAAAGTACGCATTGCATTTCAGAATGCGTATACGCATACGCATACGCATACGCATTTGAATTTCATTACGCAATATTATTACGCATTCTGCCAAACGTCTGCATATTTTTGCGTAATGCGTATTGGGTCTGAAAAATAGCTGTCTTTTCGAATTTCTTGCAAAAAATTTAGTGTTCAAGTTGTTACCAAATGGTCATTCTTCATGTTTTTAGTGTGAGGTGAGGGTACCAGAAATTTCCTGAGATCATTTGAAGCTTTAACTAAGTTGCATACATGTAACAGGGGGTTCTGGGGCCTGCCCCCCACTCCCACCCACCGATGATTTTTCCGACCCCTCCGATTTTTCTGGTAAGTATTTTTTTGCAATTTCAGACACCAAAATTGCCAAAACCGCCTGTAAAACAGCATTTTGTAGCCGTCTTTCAGCCCAAATTAGCGAATTTTTTTACAATTTTTAGCCGAAAAATTGCGATTGCTTGCGATTTTGAACGTTTTTTGTACCCACCCCTCCCAAAATTTGGACTCAAACCTTCCGGCGCTAGACCCCCAAGCCCCTCCCCCTTCGGCGGATGACCTGTTACATGTATGCTAAGTGTGCTTGCAAATATTTAAAAAAGACGCTAAGTTTTAAGAGGAAAAAAACGTGTGACAAACCCTTGAATTTAGGGTTTCCACCGTTTAGGGTGACATCAGTTGTGTTGTGTTGTATGCTCAGGCTATCTGTTTGTGCTTCCAGTGCATGCTTATTATGATTGAATCTGAATGCTACTAGACTTCTTCTGAAAATGAGCATTTGACTAAATTTTTGCAGGAAAGCGCATATGAATGCCTGTCGAAAACACACAGTACGTACAATACATATACTATAATAGTGCAATTCTTTGATGGCAGGAATTTATCATTAGGCCTCAAGTAATTGTCAAAAACCTGAATTATAAAGTTGGATGCCTAAACAGCATACTATAGAGCCAAAAAAGCTGTTCAGTGAAATTTCTGAACGTTTGTGAGATTACGCATTACGCATACCCATTACGCAAAATACGCATTAGTTTTTGCAATGCGTATACGCAAACTCATACGCATTTGTAATGGGAATGCGTATACGCATACGATTACGCATACGCATTTGAAAAATCCGGTATTAAACAACAGTACAGTGACAGCAACCCTGCTGTCTTCCAAGTCTCCAGCGCGGTTCGCTGTGAGTCTTGGTGGCCAGTTTCCGGCGGACAACTGGCTGTAGCTGCTCCCGGTTCAGGTTGTTGCACAGCTGCGCATCTGGGTTTGTCCTGGATGGTGGCGCGATTCGAATCCACATCGATGTGCACCCCTCCCAGTGCACGCAGCGCGTCCATGCCCAGTGTATTGTTGCATCGATTTCCAAACACATACACTGGCACGGCCGCCGATCGTCCTTGTAACGAAAGCTGCGCCCTGAATTGTCCTCGGGTAGCGATGACAGAGCTGTCAAAATTCGTGAGTTGAATGGCTGGCTTGACAGGGGCCTGTCCAAAGCACTTACGCCATGTAGACTCCGTGATTCCCGTGACATCTGAGCCGGTGTCGACCAACATCCGCAGTACGTGGCCCGATTGGCCCTTGTCTGGTGTGAGCAACACCTGACAGTGTACCGAACGTTGTAGACGTCTGACTGAGGCTCGTCCTTCTTTGGTGACGTCCCTCACTCGAATGGCTCGATTCCTCTGGTCGGGTGGGCCCGATCGATACTTTTGCGCAAAGTGGCCCACTTTGCCGCAATTGTGGCACTGCTGTCCTTTCGCTGGACACGATTCAGCTTTGGCTCTGTGGCCATGTCTGCCACAAGCCGTGCAGGTTTCTGCTGCAGTTGACTTCTTCTCCGCTGGTGGTTTGTGGTCCTTGTTAGGTGCAGAGGCAGGCGGCTTGCCCCCTCGCTGCACCTTCTTACTGGAACGTTGAGTCCATCGTTGACTGGCCGCCCCGATCTGCGCAGGTCGACTTCCCGTCAGTTTGGCAGCATCCTGGCGCGCCGTCTCGTCCGCTTGTGCGATTTCAGCGAACCGATCGAGGTTGACTTGTCTCTCAGCCAATAACTTCTCCTGCGTCTCGCGGCAACTCATACCTTTGACCAACTGTATGGCCAACAGGTATTCGGTCAGGTCTGCTTCGGTGATCACGCCTTCATTGACCGGGAAACTGCACTGCTGGATAAGCAGCCGCAATTCCCGGAGGTAGTCAGCGACAGGCTCTCCGGAATGTTGTGATCGTTGCAGAAAGTCGAAGTGAGCTCTGACCACGTTGGCAGGGCGGTGAAAAACACGTCTGGCCGCCGCTAGCAGGTCTGCGTAGGGAGTAGCCGGGTTGCTAAACTCCCGCTGGCTAGCCAGTTGCGACAATGCCGCCGCACCGATGTAGGAGAACAGGAACTTCTTCTTTTCCTGATCAGGGAGCTTGCCCTCAGCAGGGCGGGTGGCGTCAACACTGTCTACGAATGCAGTGAAGAGCACTTCCCACAAGGGCCATGACAACACAGGCGACTCGCCCGGTCGTGCCCAGTAGCGGTCTGGCGCAGGCAGGTACAGCTTGGCTCCCTGCTGTGCCATGTACGTAGCTGTCGTTGTTGTTTCGAAGAGAACCGGCACGGTACGCACTTAGCCGGCGTCGTTGCGTTTGACACCGGTGCTAACGCTGCGAATCCTCCTCCGGTAGGGACGGTTAGATGCGAACACTTCTGCTTCTCCGGCAGGCACAAGTAGACACGAAGAATTGGCGGTAACGTGTGTAGGCAGGCCGTAGAAGGAAGACCGGCGCTACCACACGTACAGCCGATGCAGGCGTCTCCTCCTCCGGCAGGAATGAAGTAGGCGCGGGCAGACGTCTCCTCCTCCGTCAGGGAGGAAGTAGGTAGGCCGCGCACCGGAACGTAGAAAACAGCAACGACTCAACGACCCGACTTGGCTCTCGTGCCGCGATACCGGCTAGCCGTCGTCTGGAAAGTCGTGAGTAGGAACAGCGTAGTACTAGGCGGCGATATGTACCAGCCGGTACACTATCACCGTCATCGATAGCTGAGAGTCGCTCCTCGTCGGTAGTGGCTGGCTCGCGTTGGTTTCGATCCAAACCGTCGTCGCCACTAATGAATCTGTCGGTGGCCGGTAGATTTGTTGTTGTTTGGTTGTTGGCTTCTTCGTTGTATGGCTTGCTGCTGTACTAGTTGGCTGCGCGGATGCGGTGACTCTTCAAGCTAGCACACAGTCTTTACCCATACGAACGGCTACAACAAACTCGGCCGGACAGACATATTATACACACTCTGTAGGGAGAGCAATTGGGACCGACCGCACACCAGCGTACACAGAGAGAAGAGTGAGTAGTGTAGGTGCAGCTCGGTATGCGCTCGGCCTGGCTTTCTTTGTCTCTTTGTTCGCTGCCACATCCGTTCCCAGCCACTTGACCTGGTTGGCGCCAACAGACACAAAGCACACATGAAACTAGCGCGGCAATTACACATACAGACGCGTCCGGCCGACAGCATACACACAAGACCCAAACACATCAGGTATGGGTATACCCAACCAACAGTAGAGAATACCTGATACCTAATATCTGATACCTGTATTTTTGTGAATACCTACCTGTACCTGATACCTGATTGGGTATTTTTTAAATACCTGTACCTGATACCTGATATTAGGTACTTTTCCAATACCTGCCCACAATAGTTTGGGGGATCGAGCCCAAGTTGGAAGAAGGTGCGCAAACCCCCCCGGACACCCCGCGGCCCATGTATGCCAAGAATCAAAGCGTTGCTGTCAGAAAGCGGAGAATAGCGAGAAATTGATGTTTCTGAGAGCTACCATACCACTGTTACGTTTTGACTATAGAATCGATTTCTGAGTTGTTCAGGAAAAACTGTTTTTACTGTTCCAGAGAAATATACTTGGAGTCAGCTTTGTTGTATTTCCTGATTTTCCACACAAAAAATATCGAAAATATCGATGCGAAATATCGCGATATCGATATCGATATTGGAAAAAGGGTCGATATATCGACTTTTCGACATCGATATCGATATATCGTCGGAACCCTATTATTTATTATTAGGAATGTTTCTATCAAGTGCAACGGAATCCCGCGTGTTCACTTACAAAATCACACTTTTGATGACTTTGAGGACAAATATCTCAGGCTTGTGCTTTTGGAGGCTAATTTTCGCTTAATTTCTTTGTTTGCCACATTATGTTAAACTATCAATCATTAAAAATTGTGTAATTGGTGAGGGAAAGCTCTAGTTGTTGGTTTTATGGTGTTACTTTTCTATTTTCCCAAGCTTTCCGCCAAATTTAAAACTCGCGACCTGAGCTCGAGCGAGCTTGGAGGCGCCAACAATGAGCTGAAAACAAGCATACCTAAATAAAGCTCACAAAGTCGCGACTTTTAGGATCGTGGATCATTTTAGGATCATCTCTACTAGCATCTACTGTTGTTTAATACCGGATTTTTCAAATGCGTATGCGTATGCGTATGCGTATACGCATTCCAATTACAAATGCGTATGAGTTTGCGTATACGCATTGCAAAAACTAATGCGTATTTTGCGTATTGCGTATGCGTAATGCGTAATCTCAGAAACATTCAGAGATTTCAAAGATTGCTTTTTTGGCCCTACAGTATGCTGTTTAGGTATCCAACTTTATAATCCAGGTTTTTTAGACATACTTAAGGCTTGATTATAAATTCGCGACCTCAAACAATTGCAGTATAGTATGTACACCATACGGGAAACAGGGGGTCTGGGGAGCCTGCCTCCAACCAGACTCAGGCCAGACCCCCCGGACGGCGACCCCTCTCCGAGACGATTTTTCCGACCCGCCCTCTGATTTTCTGGTAAGTAATTTTTTTAGCAAAATTTTGCGATTTTTTGCAACTTCAGACACAAAAATTGCCAAAATCACCTTATATCAGCACTTTTTAGCTGTATTTCAGCCCAAATTAGCGATTTTTGACGATTTTTACCCTAAAAATTACCATTTTTATGCGATTTTTGAGCGTGTTTTAGTGCCCAACTACCGCTCCTAAAATGCGGGCTCAGACGCCCCAACCCCTCCCTCCTTCGGCGGATAACCTGTCACATGTATGATGTACAGTACGTATGTTTTCAACAGGCAAGCAATGTGCGCTTCCAGGAACAAGGAACGATGCTTTGTAGGAAGGAAAGTTTGTTTAAATGTTCATTTCAAGAAATCTAGTAGCATTCAACCATAATAAACAGTGCAAACAGATAGCCTGAGCATACAACACAACTGATGTCACCCAAAACTGTAGAAATAGAAACTATAAAAACAACGATTTGTCGCAGGTTTCCTTTTCTCTCAAAACTTAGCCTCTTTTTTAAATATTAGTAAAATTTAGTTAAAGCTTCTCAAATTATCTCAGAAAATTTCTGATACCCTCACCTCACACTTAAACGTGAAAAATAACCATTTGGTAACAACTTGAAGTAATTTTTTTGCAAGACATTCGAAAAGGTAGCTATTTTTCAGATGCAATACGCATTACGCAAAAATATGCAAACTTTTGGCAGAATGCGTAATAATATTGCGTAATGAAATTCAAATGCGTATGCGTATGCGTATGCGTATACGAATTCTGAAATGCAATGCGTACTTTGCGTAATGATATGCGTAATGCGTATACGCATGCAACAGTACTAGCATCTTAGTAACAATTTAAAATCTTTTAACATTGTTGAAAACAACTCTCGCTTCAGTTTTCGAAGTCAAAGAAACATTTCAGAGTGGGAGGGGTAGACAAGACCCAACAGCGAGTGCGACCCAATAGTACCGTTCTGCCTCCAGACAAAGTGCGCAGGAGTTCAGTGACAGCCTTGGAACAGTCAACCATTTTGGCTTCTTTGCTTATTCCGCCAGTGCATCAAACGCCCATTCCCCCTGTGACAGATGACACTGCACTTCTGAAAATCAACGTCGGAGGCAGTTCGTTTCACTTCAACCAAGAGAGACTAAAACGTCGCACAAACATGGGATTTCTGCACCGACTGGCTAAGACAGATCATGAGAACAGACTGCAGTACGTTGATGGCTATCTGGACCCGTCGCAAGAGTACTTCTTTGAGCGCTCGCCACAACTCTTCGATGCTGTTTACCAGTTCTACATCACCAACCAGCTGCACAAACCGCTGGCACTGTGTGTGGACTGTAAGAAGTCGTTGCAAGCTTGCATGCAGATTTTTGAAGATGAACTCAGCTACTGGGACATCGGAGACCAGTTGCAGGAGTGCTGTGCTCCCCCTAACGTTGACCTCAGTATCATTTCTGATGACGACCTCCCGCAAGATAATGGCAAGGATGAATTCGAAGGCTTGCCGTTTGGAACTCTAAGAAGGTAAGTTGTTTGGACTGAATCAATTAGACAAAACAATTGTTCCTTAACATGCATTTTGCAAGAAAGTCAACTTAGCTATAAGGGAAGGTGTTCAAGCAAATTCTTGCGGATCTGGCTGGTATCCAATTATGTTAAGTCAGAGCGAGAGCGAGAGCGAGAGCGAGAAGAGCCAGGGTCGGGTTGGGGGTCAGGTTTCAAATTTCAAATCAAATTCAAATCAAAATTCATTTCAAACACATTTCAAATCTGTTGACTAGATCAGCTTGTGGTGGGTTGAGTCAGGTCGGGTTGCAGTTCGGTTGGGTTGAAGTTTACCACATAAACAAATATTTTAGACATGTCTGGAATCTGATTGAAGTGCCAGAAAGCAGCATGTTTGCAAGAGTGTTCTCATTTATCTCAGTGCTTGCTGTACTCATTTCAAACGGGTCTCTGGTACTTGGATCCCTATCTTTTTGTCAGGTGACAGTCCTAAAAACTGTGGACCGACCATCCAAGCAAAATCAGACAGTTGTCGTTTCATTCAAAGAGCCCCATCCTGCATTCGAATATATTGAATATGCCTGCATCAGTTGGTTCTCAATCGAATACATCGGAAAAATCAGCGCTACCCCACGTAAGAAAGAAGAGTTCCTGAAGGTGATGAATCTAATCGATTTGGTGGCAATCGTTCCATTCTACATAGAGGTCAGTCTCTACCTGTGTGGCTTCGATGCAGCTTCATTGCAAGACCTGAAAGGAGCATTGTTGGTGGTGCGCATTCTCAGGGTGCTCAGGGTGATCCGATTGTTCAAGTTGGGCAGATACAGCACTGGACTGCAGACATTTGCCAAGACACTGCAGAAAAGCAAAGAACAACTTGGAATGCTTGTTGTCGTTCTTATGACAGGTTAGTACTTAATATATATGTGGTGTCCCATATCTCATTGCAAACATTTCATTGGCAGTAGGAGATTGAGTTGGGTCAGGTTGTCGGTTGGGTTGTGCATGGATCTGGTTGCTTGGGGTCCAGGTCGGGTCGGGTCGGGTCGGGTCGGGTCGGGTCGGGTCGGGTCGGGTCGGGTCGGGTCGGGTCGGGTCGGGTCGGGTCGGGTCGGGTCGGGTCCAGTGTTGTGCCGAACGAAAATTTTCCGAATTTAGTTAGTAAAAGTTAGTTACAACTTTTCAAATTTGAATTTAGTAAGTAAAAGTTAGTAACTAAATAGGCTGTCTGAGTTTGGTAAGTTAGTCGAAAATTATCGAGTTACTTAGTTATGAGTTTAGTTAAAATAAACTGGCAGAAATAACGTCATTAATTTTTTTACCGATTTGTTTTAGCTCTGTAGACCTCATTAGGTTCAAAATATTCACAAAGTAACAGTATTTCTCATTATTTTCCATAAAAATTTCGAAATATGACCGTTAGTTTATCAAAAAGCTCAATATCAGTACAGGAGAAATGAAAAATATAGAAATACTGTATGTAGACAACACAAATTGTTTTTACCTTATCGTTTATCTAATTTTGAGCGATCTGGTTTCCTATTCATTGGATTTGGAAAGCGGTGGAGATAAGTAGACTTTATACAGTTGTGCATGTACATACAGTAACACGGCGGTTTCGAGGGTTGCCCCACTCCAGCAAAGGCCAACCTCCACGAGATCGGAAGCTGTCTGAGAAACCAACTATGCCGGGAGCCCTCTGGCATACGGGGCACCGGCGTCCGTAGGGAGCTGTCAGCATCATGGCATCAACACGCCGGGCACTCTCCTGGTGAACGGCACCCAGCAGCATGGCTAGGAGTGGCTGGCAGTGAAAAAAGGGCAATGTCCGAGATGACGAATCATGGGGGTAGCGAAATTGACCACGATTCTGATCGTAGGCCGGAAGGCTCCCCCACACATCGGATGCCAAAGAGCCGATCTTTAACAGTATAACTAAACTGAATGTTACTAAACTCATAACTAAGTAACTCGATTTTTTACTTAGTAATTTGCTGAAAATGAGTTTAGTTTGAGTTGAGTTTAGTTAAGCGAAATCTGAGTTTAGTTAGTAAAAGTTAGTAACTAACTAACTAACTAATCTTTTTACTTAGTAAATAACTAACTAAATTCAACCGGCACAACACTGGTCGGGTCGGGTCGGGTCGGGTCGGATTTACACTCTACACACTGCAACATCTAATAGCTGCAGTTTTAGGTGTAATGTTCTTCTCAACAATAATGTATTACCTGGAGAAAGATGAGCCGGAAACAAAATTCACATCGATTCCTGCCGCTTTCTGGTGGTGTATAGTAACCATGACAACGGTCGGATATGGAGATATGTTTCCTACCACTGTCGGTGAGCTATTGATCATGTTGCAGCCATTGAGAGAAAGGTTTCAGGAGGCAAACTGGTGGCCAGTTTCGCAATCGCAAGCGGTGTTCTGGTGTTGGCACTGCCGATCACAATTGTAGTGGACAACTTTATGCAAATTCAGAGCGAAGAGGCGGCCGCCAACCGACCTGCCAACAACAACAAAGAACGGCGAGAGGGAGGGTTTATTGCGAGATCATTGAAGCAAAAGTCAGAAATACTGCATCAGAAGCAAAACGGTAACGTGCAGGATTAGTAGAAATAGAGACGGCTTTTTGTATCTTTATTTGTCGGTTAATAAATCTTTGTACAGTTTCTTCAAACACCGCTAACAGACTTGATTCGAACACCTGCGCAATAGCATCTTGACAATCATTTCAAGAAACAGAATCGAAAAAGCGCGCCATATTTAACTGTAATAGGTGGCTCTATGACCGATTGCTCCAAATAGAACGCAAGCAAATACCACAGCCAAGCCCTGAAATTGATTATTATTTTACTATAATTATTATTATTAGATTAAAATTCTTCTACCTCGATAACGAGCAGTCCAATAGCCACACCACCAACTATTACAGCTGCGTCGCTTAGCGTTTTCCAAACTTTGTCAAAGCATCCCTTTCCTTTGTAGTCGCTGTTCGAACATTGCTTAGATCCGTGACACTGGTCGGGTCGGGTTCCATCCACGCCACAACAATGCAGCTGAATACAGTGTGAGCCGATTTTAGAAAGTCAGTGGAGACCGTAGTGTACGTACCTCATCTTCGATCGGCTTCAGAGCGTCACACTCTTTCTTGTTGGCTTCCAGCATTCCTTTCTCTAGTTCTTCTTTAAACGAGTTCTTAGCAACGAGCGCGTAGATTCCGGCGGCCAACTCGGCCACGAACAGAATGCAGAGGATGAGGATGAACTGAAACCTTCACGTTACCCTTCTAGCCAAGCCAGCCGTGTCGAGCGAAGATTTAATTTTATTATTTAATTTTAATTTGATCGAAAACACTGCCCACCAAGTCGAGTGGGGCAGACCCGGGGTCGTTAATTTCTTATTCAATCGTTAGAAAAAACCATCGCTCTGGAAAAGTTTAGCTTTCTCTAATCGTCTTTAGCTAGATTTGAGTCAGGTTCCGTTAAACTGAAATGGAATTTATGTGACTGAGCAATTGATAAGAAGGGTAGAAAATATGAGAAAATGGTTCTACCAGTCCGACTAGTAGTTTGCTTTCACAAGCAGCTCCGCAGCAACCAAGAAATCCGACCAAAAACACAAACGCTCCAATTGCGACGAGAATCCAGATGGAAGTTTTGTACTGAAACATACACAAAAATGGTACATCTTATAAGATTGTCTATTGTTTTGGTTCACACAATGGTGCCAAACAATTATAGTCCCTCCTCAGAGCAAACTAAGCACGATAGGAAAAAATACGAAAGCACCGATGCATGTAAATAAGTAGGACATTTTATTGAGGTTTACACCAGGGGCCACCCAACTACAACGAAACCCAGGTGTCAGTTGTCAGGTTCCGGTACAAGTACGTACGTGCTAAATAACATAAAAATGCAGCATCCGCTGTCAAAACCGCATGCTTCTCCTGTCGGGTTTCACATAACAGACTGCCATAGTTGACTTGACTCAAATTTTGATGATTTTAATGATTACCACTGAATAAGCAGTCAGTTTTGTCAATCTATCTTCGTTTATGAGTCTAAAGGAGGAGGTTTAGTTATGACTCCCAGTGGCCATATTGTGGAAATTTGGGAGTAAAATTCGAACTGTGAACAAGACCAAAACCAGAGACTGTGCAATGTAGTACGTAAGCAACGTACAGTGCTCAAATCCACAGCGTTATCAGCGTTCTGATCGAGTACATCTTGGAGATGGTTCATAAATTTGGGACTTAGGTTGGCCCAGAGCGAAACGCCCATCAAAACCGCGCCGACCACCTGAAAAAAATCAGTCAGACATTGCTGGCGTGGAGTGCTGGAAAGAAAAACTGACGCATATGAGCAAGTTGAAGGTAAAAACGAGAAACTTGACGCAACTGTTGCCACAGCCGTAGACCATTTTGAACGTCGGCTCTTATCGCAAAGACTAGCTAACAACAAGCGAGCACGAGACACCACTAGCCTGCAGGTTAAGCTTGAGCCGAGCGTGCCTGACCGGGTGTTTGGTTTGTGATTCAGCTTGTGCGATTAAGAGCCTTTTATGCAAGCAACAACACGCGCACAAGGTGCGTTGGAGAAGTTTATGACACGATCAAAAGGAGAAGCTTACTTTGACTCACTCCTACGCCGCAGGAGTGACTAACTGCACTCTATGCCAATAGTCAAACGTGGATGATAGTAAGAGGGCGTGAAAAAATTACGTAATCGCATGAGGAGAGGGGATCGCATCTTACACTGGGGGAAGGGAATGGCGATTTTATTACTTAACTTTGTAAAGTGCAGAAATCACTGAAATGACTATAATTTTAATTGTTTTTACGTACAATACATGTACGTGAAGTCTCGACTTGAAGCCATTGGGCTTACATTTTCTCAATTTCACTTAGATGAACGTGTAAATTAGAGGGCAGCTACCGTTTAAGTCGGGGCTTTCCAATTTTTCAAATGCTGAAAGACTGGCCTTTGACATCTTAGTATATGAGAATGGTATAGCAGCACTTGTCTACTCAATCTGTTATGACTATCGATCATCAGTAAAGTGATATGGCAGCAGCCGTAAAATCGAATACACTTTGGTTTCATCCGTAACGAAAAGCCGCCAAATATTGGCTTCTATATAAAACAAAGACTATATGTACAGTACATGTAGCTGATCTACAAAATATTATCAATATTTTCTTACTGTGTACGGAAGGAAGTTATTTTATTGAAAATGTCATTTTACATAGAATTTAACGCAAAAATTCCGGTCTGGCTCCAACTGTCCAAAAGTTGAAATTTCGTGGGTAGCCGAATTATTACGCAATTAGGGGAGGGGTCAGGAAATTGTCACGAGCGATTACCTGAGGGAGCGGGTCGGAAAATGGACAAAAAACACGATTACGTAATTGAATTCTTGCACGCCCCTTAAACAGGTGGGCTGATTTACGTACTGCCCGTTTCAATCAATCAAACCTTCACAGACCGACGCATTTATTGTAGCTGTGTAGTGACTACGGTTGGACGCATATATGCAATATGCAATATCAAACAATGCATATATGCATGGTTTTTTGCATGCATATATGCATATGCAATATCATATGCATGCAAGATTCCAATATGCAATAGTCATATGCAAATTGACCCTGATATCAAAATTTTGCATATTTTTAGTTTGCATATTTTTGTCAAAGGTGTCGCTGACTTTTCTTGTTGTATACTTATGTTCTGAAGACCGTTAAATGATTGTAGTTGTTTTATCCATTTGGTGCGGAGAAATCCATAAAGTACTCATCCAAAAAGTAAAAATTTCAAAGAGGGCTAGTTTGGCCGATTTCTGCTTTTGAGCTGAGCAAAAATGAAAAAGTTTGTTTAGCGAATTTGTGAATTTCTACAAGCACCCCCTTGCTTAATGAATATCTGGAGTTTTTATGTTTTAGCACACTTATTTAAACTTAGGTGGCACAAATAACATCCCAAGACAGCCAAACAGAATGGACTTCTGCGTTTACTAGTCGCCATGTTTTTGCTAATTTCTCATCAAACTAAAAATTTAAGAGTCGGTCTCTGAACCGATCGAGTCTCAGTATTCAGACCCCAAATTTGAAACTTTAGGCTAGAGAGCTGTAAGTTGGTACACTAATACATACTTATGAGTTGTCTTTCGGCCCCAAAGGATTAGTGGATTTGACGCTCCAATCCCGAGATACAGCCTTCTGAAAATCGGCCTGCTTAACTATGGGACCAAAATTTCAAACTCGAATTTCTAACCTACCAGCTGGAGTTTGAAGATAAAAATTTGGGTTTTTGCGTAACTTTTGGAGTACTTTAAGAATCTGCAGTCCAATTTTGTTTTGGAATAAAAAAAATTTTTTTCGACCTCTTTGGTGGGCCATAACTCGGCTGCAACCCCCCCTAGAGGCGCTTTTTTATTTCATAACTTTGTAGTGCTTTTTATAAGCTTCATTTTGGTATAGAATATGGTACGATTGCTGGTGGCCAATCCAGTGAAAATTGGCCTCAAATGTCACGAACTCGAAAAATTCGCATGTTTCAGTAGTACAGGGGGTGAGACTGGCAAGTTATGTTAATTAACTTGCCAGTCTCACTCTACTGTTGTTTGTGTATACACATACACATTTACCATACACAAAAATACACATTGTTTTTTCAATGTGTATACACATACACATACACATACACATTGAAAATTCTGATACACATTACCATACACAAACAGTACTCAAAATGTGTATTTTTGTGTATGTGTATTTGATTAGCAAAATTCGATAAAGTATGCAACAAAATTCGAAGATTTAGATGTTTTTACTGCATCAATGGAGAGTAGATATTCTCAAAAAGCCTTAGAATAGCCTCAAGTAATTCCATTCCAAAGCTATGTAAGGTTTCAAACAGTGGACATTGAGATATCTGATTTTCCTGGCATTTCTGGCTCAAAATCTATCAAAAAATTGAAATTTTAGCAGAATACACATACACAAATATACACAAAAATACACATTGTTTTGTTGAATGTGTATACACAAATTACCATACACATTCGACAGCAAATGTGTATACACTTACACATACACATACACATTCGGAAAATCCAATACCAAACAACAGTATCTCACTCCCAGTAGTGTGGCCTCGAGTTTAAACTCGTTTAAACTCCAGGCTGCCTCCTACGCAGTCTGCGGTTTCCGCCGAAGGCTAGAGTGAGTGTGCCCCCAATTATTTGGAAGCTGGCAAGCAGAGACAAAAACCATGGAAGCTGGCAAGCACAAATAAAAAGGCACGATAAAGAGGCAAAGTACAGCTGGGGAGCAAGTGTGGTAGCAGAGACAAAAACCATGGAAGCTGGCAAGCACAAATAAAAAGACACTATAAAGAGGCAAAGTACAGCTGCGGAGCAAGTGTGGGTGGCAAAAGCTGGGGAGCAAAGAAAAGCATAATATAGAGGCGGTGCCTAAACTTATGCCAGAGCACGCGCGCCTTTGTGCTCAGAAAACGCACCTCGGCCGGCGAGGTGCATTTCATAATAATGTGTAAGACGGCGAATAAAAACCGCAGACGCATTAAACTCGAACATCACGTCATCAACTAGACAAAAGACGCTCCATTTGGAAATGGACGCTCAACTGACAGATCGGCTGTCTGAGAGCACTGTGTTTAGTAGGGTTTCTTAAAAAGGCATGGAGTCAGCGCCCAGACTATTAAAAACAGAATGTCAATTCTAAAAGCGAATTATGTGGTGGGTGGAGGAGTTTCTCTACTTTTGCAATCTGATGGTAGCTGGTGGGAAAAGCCAATTTAGGAGTGGTGGGAAGTGTATTTCACAATTATTTGCAAGATGGCAAAAAAACGCAGGCACTATAAACAGGCAAAGTAAAGGTACTGGAAGCTATGAGTAAGAGAGTGATATAGGAAGTGTATTTCACAATTATTCGCCAGCACAACAAAAAGAGGGAAATTTTGAAACAGCAAACCAATTATATCTCTAAAAGCTTATAACTGTTTATCTTGAAACGTGAAACGAACTGGTTCTTGTTGCGCAATATTGAGCAACGAAAAATTTCATTTCTTCAAAGCACGCCAATACAAATTAATGATTTAGTGAAGTACAAGTGTAAAAGCAGGTGAAAACGCAAGCATGAAAACAGGTGAAAGCGCAAATCTAAAAGCAAGTGAAAACGCAAGCATGAAAACAGGTGAAAGCGCAAATCTAAAAGCAAGTGAAAACGCAAGCATGAAAGCAGGTGAAAGCGCAAGTGTGAAAACAAGTAGAAGCGCAAGTGTGAAAAGCGCAGGTCTAAAAGCAGGTGGAGGTGCAAGTGTAAAAGCAGGTGGAGGTGCAAGTGTAAAAGCAGGAGGAAGTGCAAGTGTAAAAGCAGGTGGAAGTGAAAGCATAAAAGCAGGTGGAAGCTCTAGTGTAAAAGCAGGTGGAAGCTCTAGTGTAAAAGCAGGTAGAGGTGCAAGTGTAAAAGCAGGTGAATGAGCAAGTGTAACAGCAAGTGGAAGTGCAAGTGTAAAAGCAAGTGAATGAGCAAGTGTAAAAGCAGGTGGAGGTGCAAGTGTAAAAGCAGGTGGAAGTGAAAGCATAAAAGCAGGTGGAAGTGCAAGTGTAAAAGCAGGTGGAGGTGCAAGTGCAAAAGCAAGTCAGTGCACAAGTGAAAGTGCAAGTGAACCTGTGTGAAAAATGAGTGGAGGAAGGAAAGAATGAACAAACGAATTAATGAACAAACAAACAAATGAATGAATGAATGAATGAATGATTTAGACTCATGATTGACTCCTTGTGAATCACGATTGACTCATTTGGACTCATGATTATTGACTCCTTGTGAATCACGATTGACTCATTTAGACTCATGATTGACTCCTTGTGAATCACGATTGACTCATTTGGACTCATGATTATTGACTCCTTGTGAATCACGATTGACTCATTTAGACTCATGATTGACTCCTTGTGGATTACGATTGACTCATTTAGACTCATGATTGACTCCTTGTGAATCATGATTGACTCATTTAGACTCATGATTGACTCCTTGTGAATCACGATTGACTCATTTGGACTCATGATTATTGACTCCTTGTGAATCACGATTGACTCATTTAGACTCATGATTGACTTCTTATGAATCACGATTGAATCATTTAGACTGATGATTGACTCCTTGTGGATTATGATTGACTCATTTAGACTCATGATTATTGACTCCTTGTGAATCATGATTGACTCATTTGACTCTTTTTTATTGACTCTTTCGATTCAATCGGTATTGCCATATGGAGATGTGTTCAATTGCTGACTGACATACTGTACTTTTCTTTATCAAGTTAATTGACTGTGAGCCAATCCTTTGAATCATATGCATGATCTTTTGAATCATATGCATGCATGTCCATTTCTTAATGTTTTGAAAATCTGTTAAACTCAGTAAAGAAATGATTCCAATCACATAGCATTTTATGTTTCAAGTTTGTTGTAATTTTAACAGGGTTATTACCATGTTTGTCACTGGTCTTCTTCATCACTGTCTTCTTCATCGCCTTCATTTGGGTCCAGCCATGCTTGAATTACATCAATATTTTTCTTGATAACATTGCGCAACAGAAATTTTCGTTTGTGCCAAGCTTTATCCATCGCTTCTTCTTCCTCAAAATCGTGTTCTCTTTCATACTTGTCTGCTGTATCGCATATTTGTCTGTAAGTCTTGTCTTCGTTTTGCAGGAGTTGAACAAATTTAACATGTTTTTTTATGTTAAACTGAACCAGTTCGAAAAATTCTGTCAAATGTGGTTCTCTCAAAAGCTGTTGTGGAGTTTCAAGATCTTTCTTAAACTGGTCACAACTTTCTGCAATGACCATTCGACATAGATTTGATGTTCTGTCATCATCTGTCTCATCTTCTGATGACTCATCAGTGCCACTAACGAGTTCCTCATTTGGTTTCTCACTTTCATCAACACTGTCAGCATCAGACATTGTATTGTCACTGTAACCTTCCTCAGTCATAGCCTGAATCTTATGAAATCCTCTTTCATGTCTCGCTCTATTTGAACTCGATGAGAATGACTTCAGACAACTTTGACAGTTATACATTTTCAGCTCTATTCTATTTTTCAGAAAAGAAAATTTGTTTTTTCTAGAAGGTCTTATGTCACCTTGGTGAAACCTAACTGCAACGAGTTTTCGTGTTGAAACGTATATTTTCGTATGTGCACATGAAGCATACACACAGGTATTCTAATGCCGATTGAATTGAAAGAGTCAATAAAAAAGAGTCAAATGAGTCAATCATGATTCACAAGGAGTCAATCATGAGTCTAAATGAGTCAATCATAATCCACAAGGAGTCAATCATGAGTCTAAATGATTCAATCGTGATTCATAAGGAGTCAATCATGAGTCTAAATGAGTCAATCATGATTCACAAGGAGTCAATCATGAGTCTAAATGAGTCAATCGTAATCCACAAGGAGTCAATCATGAGTCTAAATGATTCAATCGTGATTCATAAGGAGTCAATCATGAGTCTAAATGAGTCAATCATGATTCACAAGGAGTCAATCATGAGTCTAAATGAGTCAATCGTAATCCACAAGGAGTCAATCATGAGTCTAAATGAGTCAATCGTGATTCACAAGGAGTCAATAATCATGAGTCCAAATGAGTCAATCGTGATTCACAAGGAGTCAATAATCATGAGTCCAAATGAGTCAATCGTGATTCACAAGGAGTCAATAATCATGAGTCCAAATGAGTCAATCGTGATTCACAAGGAGTCAATCATGAGTCTAAATGAGTCAATCGTGATTCACAAGGAGTCAATAATCATGAGTCCAAATGAGTCAATCGTGATTCACAAGGAGTCAATCATGAGTCTAAATCATTCATTCATTCATTCATTCATTCATTCATTCATTCATTCATTCATTCATTCATTCATTCATTCATTCATTCATTCATTCATTCATTCATTCATTCATTTGTTTGTTTGTTCATTAATTCGTTTGTTCATTCTTTCCTTCCTCCACTCATTTTTCACACAGGTTCACTTGTACTTTCACTTGTGCACTGACTTGCTTTTGCACTTGCACCTCCACCTGCTTTTACACTTGCACTTCCACCTGCTTTTATGCTTTCACTTCCACCTGCTTTTACACTTGCACTTCCACCTGCTTTTTCACTTGCACTTCCACTTGCTTTTTGCACTAGAGCTTTCACATGATTTTACACTTGCGCTTCCACCTGCTTTTACACTTGCTTTCTTCCACTTGCACTTCCACTTGCTTTTACACTCGCTCTTTCACTTGCTTTTACACTTGTGCTTCCACTTGCTTTCTTCCACTTGCACTTCCACCTGCTTTTACACTTGTACCTCCACCTGCTTTTTCACTTGCACTTCCACTTGCTTTTTGCACTAGAGCTTTCACGTGATTTTACACTTGCGCTTCCACCTGCTTTTACACTAGAGCTTCCACCTGCTTTCACACTTGCACCTCCACCTGCTTTTAGACCTGTGCTTCCACCTGCTTTTACACTAGAGCTTCCACCTGCTTTTACACTAGAGCTTCCAACTGCTTTTACACTAGAGCTTCCACCTGCTTTTACACTTGCACCTCCACCTGCTTTTACACTTGCACTTCCACCTGCTTTTACACTTGTACTTCACTAAATCATTAATTTGTATTGGCGTGCTTTGAAGAAATGAAATTTTTCGTTGTTCAATATTGCGCAACAAGAACCAGTTCGGTTCACGTTTCAAGATAAACAGTTATAAGCTATTGGAGATGTGATAGGTTTGCTGTTTTAAACTTTGCCTCTTTTTTGTTTGTGCTGTCAAATAATTGTGAAATACACTTCCAACCACTCCTAAATTGCCTTTGCCCATCAGCTGCACACTGATTGCAAAACTAGCTGAAATGTAGAAACTCCACCCACCCACTTATTAGCTTTTTAGAATTGAGATATTTTTCTGTTTTTAATTGTCTGGGCGCTGACTCCATGCCATTTTAAGAAACTCTACTAAACATACTGAAACAGTGCCTTGCTAATCGATCTGTCAGTCGAGCGTCCATTTCCAAATGGAGCGTCTTTTGCGAAGATGACGTGATGTCCGAGTTTAATGCGCCTAGGCTTTTTTATCTTTCATCTTATGAAATGCACCTCGCCGGCCGAGGTGTTTTTCGAGCAATGCGCGCGTTCGGCAGCAAATTTAGCTTCCATATTATAGTTTTTTTCTCCCAGCTGCTGCCACACATCATTCACAGCTGTACTTGCCTTCTTATAGTGCCGGCGATTTTTATTGGTGCCAGCGAAGCCCAATCCAAATACGTAATTGTGAAATACACTTCCGAGGTGCATTTTCGAGCAACAAAGGCGCGCGTGCTCGGCATAAATTTAGGCACCCCGTCATATTTTTATTTTCTTTGCTCCCAGTTTACACCATTAATTTGCTCCGGCAGCTGTCTGAGCACCTATGCTCCGCAGCTTCCGGTAACTGCACTCTGCCTCTTTATACTGTCGCGGTTTTTTATTTTGTGCTTCCCAGCTTCTGCCACCCACACTTGCTCCGCACCTGTTCTTTGCCTCTTTATAGTGCTCGCCGCTTTTAGAGATATAGTGCCTGCGGTCTAATTTCTGCTTGCCAGCTTCCATGGTTTTTGTCTCTGCTTAGCCAGCTTCCAACTAATTGGGGAGCACACTCACTCTAGCCGTCGGCGGAAACCGCAGACTGCGTGGGAGGCAGCCAGGACTTTAAACGAGCTGAAACTCGAGGCCACTCCACTGGGCGTGACTGCGGAGCAAATTATGCTAATTAGCGACAGAGTCACGCTCCAAAATTATTGCTTCACTATAGACACAATTTTTCAAATCGAATTGGATTATTTTATGGAGTTGAGATGCGAAAATGTGGTTTCCAGGAATATTTAGAAGCTTTCGGAATATCGGATTTAGAATTTCGAGGAAGCTGATGTTGGTTTTACAGTTGCTAACCCCCTTTAGAGGCGCTTCTTTAATTTCATAATTTGTAGCGATTTTGAGCTTTCATTTTTGGTATAGAGCCATAGTGGGCCAATCCAGCGAAAAATGGCCTCAAATGTTGAGAACTCACAAAAATCTGGTCTTCCAATTGAGGGAATTTTTCGAGTTTGCAACCTATGAGGCCAATTTTAACTGGATTGGCCACGAGCAATTCCACGATATTCTATACCAAAACGTAGCTTATAAAAATCGCTACAAAGTTATGAAATAAAAAAGCGCCTCTAGGGGGGGTAGCAGCCGAGTTATGGCCAGCCAAAGAGGTCGAAAAAACATTTTTTTACTCGAAATTATAAATCCACAAAAAATAACGAAAGCACACTGAAAGTACTCTGAAACCCAAATTTTCACATCTCAACTCCGTTCATTAAGTCAGAAATTCGATTTGGAAAATGTACGCTTCTATAGTGAAACATGCGAATTTTTCGAGTTCGGGACATTGAGGCCACTTTTCGCTGGATTGGCCACCAGCAATGGTAACCATATTCGATACCAAAATGAAGCTTATAAAAAGCACTACAAAGTTATGAAATAAAAAAGCGCCTTTAGGGGGGTTGCAGCCGAGTTATGGCCCACCCAAATAGGTCGAAAAAAAATTTTTTATTCCAAAACAAAATTGGACTAAAGATTCTTAAAGTACTCCAAAAGTTACGCAAGAACCCAAATTTTTGTCTTCAAACTCCAGCTGGTAGGTTAGAAATTCGAGTTTGAAATTTTGGTCCCATAGTTAAGCAGGCCGATTTTCAGAAGGCTGTATCTCGGGATTGGAGCGTCAAATCCACTAACCCTTTGGGGCCGAAAGACAACTCGTAAGTATGTATTAGTGCACCAACTTACAGCTCTCTAGCCCAAAGTTTCAATTTTGGGGTCTGAATAGGGCAAAGAGCCAAGACTCGATCAGTTCAGAGACTGACTCTTAAAATCCCTTGAGGCAGTTTATGCTGTAAATCTGCACTTTACAGAGATCAAAGCTTCTCTTCACATTTAGAATGGAGATGAATGGCTTGAGACTGTAACTGAACTCACAAAGAATGGAAATCCCAACTGAGATTTTTTAAATTTAAAATTTTTTAATTTGTGAAACTACACAACTACAAACGGTTAGGTATACCACATTAGAGAGAGCAAATTTGAAGATGCAAACAGAAAATTAGCAAAAAATCTGTAATGTCAACCATTCCTTTACCGAAAAATTACGAAATGAGCTGGTCTTTAATGCCAAACTGTGTTTCCATTCTTGTTTTTTTTCCAGATGAGGTCCATATCTGTAAAATAGGTATGCCTAACAAATGCTAAAGGTTGCGTAGACATTCCAACAAAACTCGAAAATGCTTGGAAAACGTCCAATTATCGATTTTAGGCCGCCTTGATAAATATGCAAATATGCAAAAAATATGTACATATCTCATTTTTGCATGCATATGATATATGCAATATCAATATGCACTAGAGATTGCATGCATATATTCATATGCAATATCATATGCATCCAAAAAATCCAATATCATCCAACCATAGTAGTGACTAGTATAGAATGGCTGTTGCGCTAATGACGTGGAAAAGCAGGCATGCCACTACCACTGCAGCCACCTAAACATAAGACTTGTTTTGTTTGTACCTAATACATGATACTTTGGACTTCGGCACGTTGCGAAAACGACATACAGTATAAATGTTATATAGAACAACATACAATGTAGTCGCGTCTTGGCCACGGATAGTTTACGCTATCCCGTGTGTCACGGCGGCCCCGGCATCCGTGAGAGCGGTTGTTTGTGGGTTCGAAACCGGTCGAAGCGACTGGAAGTAGTCGACGTAAAGCCCAACCCAGACCGCCGAAAGCCGGTGACGGCCAGTAGGTAAATGGGAACCGAACCGGCGCTGCCGTTGCACCCAATGGCAGCAAAGGGGAGGGTTGTTTGTAGACAGGGCTACCCCATTGAAGGGCTCTGAAAAGAGCGAGGGGTGTCCTGAGCTGTCCGAAAGGACAGTGGAACTCATAAAACAAAACAAACAAACAAACAACATTTTTTCTATAGAATATGTCTTTAAAATAAAACAAGGGGGTGTTGCGCGCTGCTGCGCTTACACGATTTGTATTGTGTTTGCATTAAAGCGGCTGACAGTAACCAAATAAAAAACATTTTTGGGTAGGTACAGTATACCGATTTTAAGGGGGTCAGTCAGGAAGAAAAGTTTTTCAGGCGGGCAGGTGGGGTCTGGGGTACGTCTAGCCCAAGTTTAGGGTGGGAAACCCCAGTTCCCCGTGCAGGGTTCTAATTGATGTACATCAGGGCCAGGGATGCGCAGTAGACGTCGAAAACGTAACTCCACATGTGCTACACGCCACATACTGCTGTGTTTTGTACAAGGATGTGAGGTGTGTTTCCTTCTGGTGTTTTTTTCGGAAAAAACGGATTTTTTTAAGGGTCGGAACAAAAAACATAAATCGCGGAAAAAGACTCAATCTAAAAATAGCAAATGTATGTCATTTTTTAATAAAAAAATGGATTTTTGCGATGTATAATAGGCCATACTGACCATACATGTAACAGGTCATCCGCCGATGGGGGGAGGGGGTTGGGGGTGTGGCGCCGGCCGGGGGGCGGGGGGTCTGAGCCAAAATTTTGGGAGGGGAGTAGGGCACTAAAAACGCTCAAAAATCGAAAAAATCGCAATTTTTGGGCTAAAAATCGCCAAAAATCGCTAATTTGGGCTGAAATACAGCTAAAAAGTGCTGTTTTGCAGGCGATTTTGGCAATTTTTGAGTCTGAAATTCTAAAAAATTGCAAAAATTTGCTCAAAAATTTACTTGCCAGAAAAATCGGAGGGAGGTGTCGGCGAAATCGTCTCGGGGGGGGGGGCGGGTGGTCCCCCTACGGGGGGTCTGGCCAAAGTCGGGTGGGGGGCAGACCCCCCCGACCCCCTGTTACATGTATGATACTGACTCAAAACCGTTAGGAAAACAACAGAAAAGACCAAATTTGTCATGATAAAACGAAACTGCAAAGTGCTGTAAGAAAATTTGCATATAGCGTTTATTGATGGATGTTGTATGCACTGTTGTATGCCTGTTTCGTGATTTATATCTATGTGATGCTATGTAACACGTGATTTATGGTCAGAAAAGACTGAGCAAGGCGCTAGAAAGCGTTAGGAATCATAAAATCAGTCTATGTAGGATAGTCAGAACTTGTGCTGGAAAAAAAACGAAAAAACAACATTGCGGGGTTTTTTCGGAAAAATATCCATCCCTGGTTGTGTATGCCAGCCTACTGTTGCTATGGGTACTCTAATTTAAATTAGATATGTTTCTGGTTAAGTATATTTTACAATAGCCGTTTTACATAGGATTGAAACTGATTTAATGTATATATAACCAACCTGAACAACGAGCAATCCGATCACCACTGCTTCCACTAGTAGGGCGTCGTTTTTTAGGTCTTTCCAGACAATACCGAAGCAGCCTCTTCCTTTAAAGACTGAGCTAGGACAGTAGCTAAGCTGAGACTGACAGTGCCGAGGTCGGTAGCCATCCATGCCGCAACACTTGTACTGTAAATAGAGTACGTGTACGTCTCAGAAATAATCCATCAAGCTACTGTTGCTACGGGTATTTAGGTTTGGATTGGGTATGGGTAGATAGATCTACAATTTCCAATACCCATACTTGGGTGTGGGTATGGGTAGGTATTTTAAAAATGCCCGGGCATCGGGTATTTTTTTAACTCTCAAAAATTGCCTATTTGGGGCCGTCCATTAACGACGTCGTTCCAGAGGTGGGGAAGGGGGAGGGGGTCGGCTGAAACGCGACGATAGACGACGCACCGGGCGGGGGAGGGGGTTAGCAAAAAACGACGTCGCTTTTTTCGGGATTTTAGGGAACATTGAATGTATTATTTTCGATTTAGTATGTACATTCTGTCAAAGATTTCTACATGCAGAAAAGCTTCCTAGGGTGGCTGAAGGGGTCTATTCAATTCATTTACAGTATGGCAACAAGAAAAAATGACAGTACTGAATGTACTGCACTTTTATCGGGGGGGGGGGAAACGGAAAACGACGTCGCCCAGGTGGGAGGGGTCCCCAGAAACGACGCAAGGCGATTTTGGGGGGAGGGGGGGGTCCGAAAAATCGGGATTTTGGAACGACGTCGTTTATGGACGGCGCCTTTGCAGATTGCATACTAAAACTACAATGCATGTTCAAGGGCACAATACTGAAGTAGGTACCTTTCGCTCAATTGGCCTGAATACGTCACAGTTTTTGTCGATGGACTCCTGCATGGTCATTTGCAGCTTGTCTTTGAATGAGTTCTTGTTAAACAAAACGTAGGCCGTTGTCGTCAAATCAGCAACAAACAGTAGGCAGAGAATGGCGGCGAACTAAAATACTGGAGTTCTTGATTAGATGAAATAGAAAACAAAGTTATGTTAACAAAAAATAAATTGAATTTGGATCATTTTTTGGATCCCGTTGTCAAACGTGATTTATATGTTTTGTTTGTTTGCTCATAGTGGCTGCTCTACAGCAGTGACCGGTGTACGATAAAGTTTCAATTTCAGTTTTAAAATTGTAAGTTTTACTAAAAAACAAAAAAGTACAGTATTACCAAGGCAAGAAACAGTTTGCTTTCGCACACAGCCCCAGCACATCCTGGAAATCCAGCCAGAATGGTGCAAACTCCAAGAACCAAGAAGATCCAGAACACTGCTCTGAACTAAACAGCAAAAAACAAATGAATAGTGAAAATAGTTGTATAAATGTGTAAAAGTTACCGCAGTAAAATTTAGAGATCTCTTAGCATATTGGTCTAGGGTGGATTGAAGTGAGTCAACGACGTCTGACTTCAAATTTACCCACAGCGCCGTTGCCGTCAGCAGAACGCCCATGATCTGAAGACGTCTCTTTCTTTAAAAGAAAGGACAATTTAAAGACAAGACACCCTCCAAAGTGCAACACTGGCCGCTTAGTCTAGCTAATTTAAAAAGGTGTTTCGTAATTAGAGCCAAAGACACTCTCTAAGCACCGTGTCTCTAAACAGTAAATAAATCGTTCCACTGTGGAGAGGTGACTGGTAGTAGTACAAGCATGAAGAGGACCAAGATCAGTAAGCACAACTTGAGACATTTTTTCCTGCACAACATTTAAACTTAGTGCCACACCTGTCACCAACGTACTAGGGCTATGTGAAGAGCATGTTTGCTTAACGTGAGTCAACTAAAATGCTATAAGCTTAAAGTACATATACAAGTGTTTGAATGTATTGCGAGTCTTTACAAAAACCTAACTTTAAAAGCTTCATCTGCACAGTTGGAGACTGATGTCTGACGCAAATTCCCATTCACAACTCGACAGGGAGTCCTTTCAACAGGCATCCTACACAAATTCAAGATGAACAAAATGCTTACTTATTACGTAGCTGAAGTGTGTCTAGGCAAGCACTAGTTAAACCTAACCTAGTTCTACACTAGAACAGTAGCGTACACCCCTTTTCTGTGAAGATAGAAAAGACAAGCTCAATAGATTAGGCAGAAAAGTTCTAAAAAATTCTGTTACTTAACAATTAAAATCCGTTTCCATGTCTCGACCAGTCTGTTAAAAATTTTACAGCCGTTCTGCAAAATTCTGACACGCCACTGAATTGAGGAGACATGATATCGGAAGGACTGTGCAGCAGTATGACTAGAGTCTGCGCAGAGGTAGAGAGGAGCTGTGATGCAAAGACTCCGACCAATTCTACTGCGTCGGAGCTGACAGGGTTGTACTGGTGGGACCGACAGCTCGGTCCCATCTACTACTCCATCGGCATCCTGCTCATGTTCGCTATGGTTATCTCTGTCTCAATGCTCAAGATGATGGTCTCCGATGAACCTATGAACAAGGTACCGTATGTTTGTAACAAACAACCCAGCAGATTTTTTACTGAAGCAACCGCAAATGCCCACTGATTTGAATGAAGGGTACGGGTAACTTATTCAGGTACCGTTACCGTAAATGGCGGTCAGTTTCTGACTGTAGTACAGTATTTTTATGACACTTGAGTGATTTCAGCTCGATCAAGTCCTGTATGAGATGCGTCAACGGGAGGATGAGGAAAACCGTCGATTAGACAGATTGAGATTGAGGCACACTAGAAACAAAGTGCATCGCTGGTTGGTCTACCGCAACGCACCTCCAAAACGCGCAAAGCGACCCAAAGACCCGAAGAACCGACGTATCTCGGTCTCCGACTTCTTCATAAACACCATTCCCGGGAGGCTGAAACGACAACGCCGCAAAAGCTCCATCGCGTAAGCTCATCTTGTCTTTCAGAGCTAAGAAGAGCGTAACACGGTTATTCTGGGCAGTACATATACTGTATGTATTTCCGAGTAATCGGTTCAGGGACTTCGCACCGGAAATCGTGGTAACCGAAGACGATGTGCACAACAGCCGTCGTAAGCGGTTCGACAGTCGGTGGCCGCGTCAGCAGCTGCCGGAGGAGGTTCACAAGACCTCCAACCGAAAGATACCGCTTGCAGCTGAAGATTCGCAAGACCCAGAAGCACCGGTCTTCATGCGCACCTCCAGTCAGCGGTCGCTGTCGCTGCGCTTTGACTTTGACCTGGCCAGTTCGAGTCATGAAGGATCGGAGAGTGACGACTCGGGAGCCGAGGAACAACCGGTCTCCAATCGACAGACTCTCTCGCTCCCGATCCCCAAAGGTCCTGCGTTCTCGAAGAGCAAGTATGCCATTTTGATGCTTTTGCAGATTGTTTGAGTTCAAGATAGCCCTTACTAGCAGAAGCTACTCCATTTGGAGTAGTACCCCACATAGAATCACGCTTTGCGTGCGGCTGTTTTTAGTATAAATGTGATTGGAAAATAAAAGTGCAAAAATAGAGTGATTGGTCAGCCACGCTTTTTTTCAGACAATCCACAGTGCTGCATACAACGCGTGATTGGCCAGTCACGTCTTTTTGAAAATTTCAGTGATTTTAAAAACACGTTTTGTGTGATTACCATTTTTTAGGCACGCATTGCATGTCCCTATGGCCAGGCACGCAAAAAAATTATGCGTCTAAGAGATAGTGTACGATTTTTCAAGCTTGACAGACATGTACAATCCTCTCGAGATAATCTGTTTCGTTGGCACACCCTTATTCCTTTTTTGCACTACAATGCAAACTTCTGAATTGATTTTTTAGATATCCTATGGGTGACGATTCACCACATCGGCGCCGAAAACCCATGTTGCCGCGTGTGCTCAGCTTACAAGATGACGACTACTGAATTCTCGATCAATCAAAGGTCCAAAGTGTTTCTCCATGCTGATAATTTCCCTTTTCTGTCTTTAACTGAATGATTCATTTGATTCCAGATAGCTTTTTTCCATGTGCTCTATCGCGTCTAATTTGCATAATAAACTAGCTGTGACCGGTTCAACTAAGGTTGACTAGTCGAATTAGAGCGCCGCGCTGCTACTCATTTCCAATTCTCCGCGGGAGGCATAGCTAATCACCATCGTGCAGACCAGGGAAAGGTAAACAAGATGGCTGAATTGGTTTGTGAAGGGTTGTTGCAAATGTGCCAGACTCTAACAACGTCTTGCAAGCAGGTTGTTGCCCATAGAAATGAAAGCTCCTTCAACGTTAGCGCACAGCCTAGTCTGCTGCTCTTGTTAGACCAGCAAATTGGACCAATCTATTATTCAGTGTCTATTATGCTCATGTTCGCATTGGTGATATCGTTCTCAATGATGAAAATGATGATTTCTGACCAGCCTGAAAATGAGGTAAGAGCATGGCTTAGATACTACTACACTATTTAGTAGTTTTTCAGTTGGATCAAGTTCTCTATGAGATGCGACACAGAGAAGAAGAAGAGAAACAGAGACTGGATCGCTTGAAATTGCGTCACACCAGAAACAAAGTCCACCGTTGGTTGGTGTACCGCAATGCACCGACAAAGAAGGCAAAACGGTGCAAAGACCCCAAAAATCGCAGAATCTCGGTGTCTGATTTCTTTATCAACACCATACCTGGGAAACTGAAACGTCGACGGAAAAGCTCACTAGCGTATATACTGACTGACTGACTGACTGACTGACTGACTGACTGACTGACTGACTGACTGACTGACTGACTGACTGACTGACTGACTGACTGACTGACTGACTGACTGACTGACTGACTGACTGACTGACTGACTGACTGACTGACTGACTGACTGACTGACTGACTGACTGACTGACTGACTGACTGACTGACTGACTGACTGACTGACTGACTGACTGACTGACTGACTGACTGACTGACTGACTGACTGACTGACTGACTGACTGTTTCAGAGACTTTGCGCCAGACATAGTGGTTACTGAAGATGTGCACAACGCGCGCAGGAAGCGCTTTGATACTCGGTGGCCTCGCACTCAACAACCAGAGGAGGCTCATAAAACGTCAACCACTGCTAAACGAATGGAAGCTCCAACAAGCATCAGCGACGTGGTAGATGAAGAAGAGCCGCTGTCTCCAATTGCTCGTGCTCGGAGTCCCAGTTCTTTGTCACTCAGATTCGACTTCGACTTGGCTTCTTCAAGTCGTGAAGAATCAGGGCGCAGTTCACCAGACAGCGAGCATGAGGAACTGTCGCAAAAATTGTCCCTTCCTAGGGCACAGACAACCTCTAAGAGCAAGTACGCCAAGGAAGTGTTCGTGTTCTCTGTGTTGGACTCAGATCATTATGAATTTCAGATACCCTGGGGAGGAGTTGCCAATGCTGAAACGATCGCGGAAACCACTCTTGCCGAGAGTGCTGAGTCTCCAAGTGGATGACTATTGATTTATTGTACAGGGTGTCTAAAAAACTGATCACATTTCTTTTTACTGCCATTTCCGCAAATTTTGACCAAATAGGCTGAAATTTGGACCATAGGTGCCCAAATTCGGGCAATTTTATGTGTTAAAGTTTGGTGCACTAGGCTTGACTCACTCCCGAGAAATTTCAAAAAAAGTGAAATTTGTTAAATCAATAGTGAAAGCCGGTCACCGAAAAAATGATCGCATTTCTTTTCACTGCGATTTCCGCAAATTTTGACCAAATAGGCTGAAATTTGGACCATATGTGCCCAAACTCGGGCAATTTTATGTGTTAAAATTTGGTGCACTAGGCTTGACCAATTCTCGAGAAATTTAAAAAAAAGTGAAATTTGCTAATTTCAATACCAAAAGCCGGTCACCGAAAAAACGTTACATTACATTATCGCCTAAACTCTAACGATAGCGTTGGAGTTCACGCGTCAACTTTTTACACACGAATTACCCTGAACTTCTGCGTTTACACTCCAAATTTCATCCAATTCCGTCAAAAATTAGAAAAGATACAGGAAAAGGAAATGTTTCCATTTTTCGGTGACCGACTTTCACAATTGAAATTACCAAATTTCACTTTTTTTTTAAATTTCTCGGGATTGAGTCAAGCCTAGTGCACCAAACTTTAACACATAAAATTGCCCGACTTTTGGCACCTATGGTTCAAATTTCAGCCTATTTGGTCAAAATTTACGGAAATGGCAGTAAAACGAAATGTGATCATTTTTTTGAGACACCCTGTATTTAGTAAGAATGTAAATTTGCTTTAATATTTTGCTGCTGGGTTTGTTGTGTTGTGTTGTGTTGTGGTTATTGATGAACTACCTTGTTTTCTGCATTGTATGTGGTTTGTGTGTTATCTCAAGAACGGATATGGATTGGTGTCCCTGGTTCAATTTATCGATAGCTGACCTGGTGTGGCAAGAAGAAGGAGTGCCCTTTGACCTCCACCCGGCAGTTCTACGAGGACAGGAAGACGTTGAAAAGCTGAACCAGTTTTTCCGCAGTTTTCAACCCAACTATTTTGACCCTGCTGGCGTTCACTGGCGTAGACTCAACAATAGAACTTTAATGGCCGCAGTTAGTTATCGATATTCTGCCTCAAATCAAGAACTGATTGGTTTGCACCCTGTCCTGTGGTTAAACTGCCCCCAAATCAACAATCACTTGTGCCGTTGGATGGCCACACAAATACCGGATGTTCTTTTCGAAAGGCAAACGGCTGCTACAAAAGTCGACTTTGACAGCGCAGACCAGATGTTCAAGATCAAACTACTAACCATTGACCCATTGCCTGACGGTAGGTAGGTAAAATTTGCATAAAACACAACTGCTGTTGGTTTTGATCGGAGAGCCCAAAATTTACATGAACGTTTGTCTGTGTTTAGGAATCAGATAAAATTTGCTTTTGCTTTACAGACATGTGTGCGTCAGCAAATGCAACAAGAATGATTAGTGAAGAGCGGCCCCTGGTAGCCATGAGTTATGAAGGCAGATGCTACACACTGAGCAATCAAAAGGTCAAATACGATGATGCCAAGACAACTTGTAGTCAGATGGGCCCTCAATGGCAGCTGGCCACCTTTGCTGACCGGTCACTTCCCACATTCGACCAATCGTTTAGGCTGGCCATAGGAGCAAGCAAGTTCACTAAATCTGTGAGTTTTAGCCTCTTCCATGAATTTGTCCTTTTCATAGAGAGCTTTTCATTTTTCCAGAAAATGCCTAGCGTCTGGCTGGCAGCATACAAAAAATACGTTAACTGGGTGTGGGACGAGACATACAGCGATGCTGGACCTGAGAGTCGAATGGATGAGAAGGAGTTTGAGTGGTCTTCAAACACGATTGGAGGATGCGCCGCTCTTCGCATGAAGTCCAAAAGGTCAATCACAATTCTCACTAAATCCGACTGTTATGAGAAACGGCCGTTCATATGCGAATATCGTGACTTTTCTGGTAATCTCTGATATTTTTGCCTTGTCCAGATTGGGAGTCATTTTCAGGTTCCAATCAGTCCATTACAGTAGCTGCGCGGGAATTCAAATCTGAGCGCAAACTATTTACAATTCTCAGTGAACCAGCGAACTGGAAGGAATGCAGTAAGTGTATTTTTATGATCTTCGAAGCGTAATGTACAGGGCGTCCAAAAAGTACAGGTGATGAGGGAAATTCAATAACTCATAGTGAAGTGCATGCTTAAGGATGCAACAGTAACCAATCGATCGATGCACCGTACTGCTACAGTACCACTGAGATTAAGTTCCCAATCGTGTCTAACATCGAGAAGACTGTCTCACCCAATTACAAAGAGTTGCTTGGTTTGGCGACAATTCGCACTCAACTGGAACAACTGGAAATTGAAGAACTGCTAAAGAAAAAATTTATGGATCCTGGTAAGTAACTTTGACTCCACCTACAAAGACATCAGAATCACTAGACGCATCACTTCAAAAACGCTCTATTTGCTCTCTGAATGACTTGAGCACCACTTTGGTTGGTGCCTTTCTGGCGATCGCGTTCTGGCTTCAAAACCGTTGGTGTTAGCGGAAAGGTGCATCAGCATGCTGACATTGTGTTGTAGATCTAGAAATGGATGACCCATGTGAGTCGCAAGAATCAGACAATAATGTGGAACTGAAAACCTCAATCGGCTCTTACTGTTATCTGGTACCAATGAGTGAGTTCAAGACCAGTGCTGAAGCTTTGCAAGCCTGTGCAGCCGATGTAAGAGCTTCATTGGCCAAAACTGACAGTAAACAGCTTCTTGATCAATTGTACCGGCAACTTTCGGTAGAAACTACATAGTATACCGCAAAACTTCTAATAAAATCGCACGCTCCAACAGTAGCGCCCTTCTAATAATAGCTCTCCCACGCGCACGCTTTGTACGTGTTTCGAATGTAGAATACTGTCCCTTTGAGACAATTTTCTTTGATTAAGCTTGCAAACATTAGTCAGACTAAAGCTGATATAAAGATTACTTGTGTTTCAGACAAAAATACCCTGTATTTTCAGAAAAATGAGGATACTTGAGATGGCCAATGTAGCATTGAAATAATAAACGCGCACGCTCCAATATTGGCGCCCCCAAAAGCAATCACGAGAAAATAACAGAGCAGCGATATTATTAGAAGTTTTGCGGTATTTCCATCCATATTTGACACTGTATTGCATGAGTTTCAGAACGAGACATCGGCTGTGCCCAGCCGTCTGTGGACAGGTCTCCGGCGGCTGGAGACACTCAGAAACCACAGTTGGGGTTGGACCGTCAAGCCAGTTGAATGCAGTGGGACAACATGCAATGAAGGACATACAGTACCGCCATACGAGCCGATTTCACCCATTGAAGACAAGTTCACTTGGGAACAGATTGTGAGACAAGATGTGTTGGCTAAAGGGAGCAAATTCAACCTGAAACGTCATGCTTGTGTGGTTGTGGACATGGAGAGTGGGGCGGAGAGGCTACTGACAACAGTCGATTGCCATGAACAACACTCGTTCATTTGTCACAGAAAGATCAGAGATCACAGATCAGAGCCAGGTCAATTTGTCTGTTCCGTTTATTGTCAACTACTTGAGTACATGGTTGTTTCTATTACCATCCACAAACCTTGTGTTAGTCCTCATTCTCGCCGCCAAGGAAAAGTGACTACTAGTAGACCCAAATGCTTACAGTTCATGCTACGTTTACTCTGAGTGCTAGCTAGCTTCGATTATACATTATACGTTTACTCTGAGTGCTAGCTAGCTTCGAGGTAGCTAACTAGGTCACATATGTTACACATCAAGACTTGCTTTGCCAAAGTAGACATACTTATAAACTGCGCTGTGCTGCCCATGATTGGTTGACCCTTCAGACAATAAGATTTCAGACTATGTCCATGAGATGAGTGTTGATGTGGCAGCATACAGTATCTGTGCTCTGCAGTTCACCATATTCGATGATGAGGACAACAGTTTCACAGTCTATCATCCAAGAGTTGGCCATAGAGCTGGAAACAAGCTGGCCATTGCATTCAAACGACCATTACTACCAGGAAAGGTTTGAAACAAGGTATTTGGCTGAATGTGTAAAGAACAGGACTGATTTCAGTTCAGCAGGGTGGTTTTGTCGCTTGATTGCAGTGAGGACACATACCAAGGAGCCTACTGTAGAGCATGGATGGACTTCGCAATAACTGTTCCTTCAGTTTACTGGGCCAGGGAGTACTACGCATATTTGTACAGATCAGTTTGGAGGTTCGTTCGTGGTACAGAAGCTTTTGAATCATTCAGTTCACGACTGATAAACCTGCGAAGAATGCGAGGATTGAACAGTGAAAGAGTCAGTGAGACCAACCCTAATCATCCCTCTTCTCAAGCGTCAACAGCACAAGGAGTTCCAGGACCGGAGTCGTCAGTAGAGCATCAAGTTCCACCTTCTGTACCTTCAGCCGAGCATGATGTCCCGCTATCTGAACCTTCAGCAGATCATGGCATCCCACAACCTGAACTTTCAGCAGAACATGATATGCCACCATCTGATCCTTCAGCTGATCAAGAGGTGCCGCCCTCTAAACCATCAACATCAAGTGAGCCTCTGCCTCAGACTGCTTCAGCACAATCTGAAACCAAAACCACCAACAAACAAGAAGCAGCAGGAGCAGCCGAACTAATAGATCAAAGACTTCCTTTTCAGAAGGAGCTGGAATCAGTCACTTCAAAATTTCAGCATCGCCAGCAAGAAATAGACCAATTCACTGAGAAAAGATTAGAGCAGTTCCAGGAATATGTAAAGTCACTGCAGGCTAATGTTGAGGGGTTGCAAGTCGGAAACCTACCTGTCGAAGGAAGCGCGACACATCTGGATCAGCAGCGTTTTCAAGAACTGACTGCGGTTCTTGACAAATTAATAAATGAAAAGCTAGGCTTAAACAGGCTTACTAAGCAGAAGCAAAACGCTATTGAGCAGGTCAACAAACTCAGCAGGTTAAAGGATCGTTATGGCACTGAGGTAGTGGGAGAGCATCTTCAGAAAGCCAGTCACTATAAAGCTGATCTGGAGAAGATGCGTGAAAAGGCAGACCACTCCTACACGGCTCTCATGGCCAGTATGATGCCGCGGGTTGAAGATAAAGGATTTGATGTGTTGCTTGAAGCGATGCAGGTCGACCAGAACTACCTTGCTGCTGCTCCACAGCACACTCCAGAACTTCTTGTGCAGAAGGAAAACAGCAGAAAAATATACTACGATCTGATGAAAGAACGAATCGACGCTCTTGGTGAACTACTGTTTAAGAAGATCGAGGAAAGACATCAGCCGATTATAAAACAGCTTACAGACCAGAAATCCCGGCAGAACGAAAGGTTGGCTCGGATGATAAATTCGAAACAAGGCACAGAATGGCAGGAGCCAGAGCTGCAACTACTAAGAGCCATTAAAGAGAAGCTGCATAAGATAAAAGAGGCAATAGAGGCAGAGAAAGTCCCGATTCGAATAGAGCAGAGCAGAGTGCAGATTAAAAACTGCCAACTTAACAAAGAATTGATCGGGCTATACTCAAACTCAGAATTTTCTGAATTTAAGGTAAGTGATTTTCAAGTGTCTAGCTGACGTTGGAAGTTGGTTCAGTAGATTAGTTTGTGCGTCTGTCTATCGCAATACAAGGAATGACGCTTTTTGACATCTTGTACACTGTATGTCACTGTTACGTTAGCTTGTCAGCACAGTTGGTGTAGTGGTTTAGGCCGCAAATTCACTGTGCGCGTGCTGGTGCGTTCATCCACTCGGCTTGGTAAGTTTCTTGCCGCAAAGAGTTGGTAGTCGGCACAAAGCCCCACCAGGCTACCGAAAGCTGGTGACAGCGAGTAGGTAAATGAGAACCGACTGGCGCTGCCTAAGCACCTAAAAGCTACAATAGCAACCACACATGTGTTGGGAGCGATGGATATTTTTCCGATTAATCCTCGGCCTGTTTTTTCCAGTTTTTTTTGTTTTTTTTCCAAAATCGCGGAAAAACCTCCAGCTCAAGTTCTTGGTGTCCTAGCCTGATTTTATGATTCCTAACGCTTTCCAGCGCCTTCCTCAGTCTTTTCAGACCAGAAGTACACGTGTTACATAGATATAAATCACGAAACAGGCATGAGACAGTCTCTGACAGGGTCCGTCAATAAACTCCATATGCAAATTTTCTTACAGCAGTTTGCATTTTTGTTTTATCATGCCAAACTTGGTCTTTCTGTTTTTTTCTAACAGTTTTGAGTCAGTATGGCCTAGTATACATCGCAAAAGTCCATTTTTTATTTAAAGAAATGACATAAATTTGCCATTTTCAGCTTGAGTTTTTTCCGACCTTCAGGAAAAAACCGGTTTTTGTCCGAAAAAATAACCACCTGAAAAAAAAACACACCTCACATCCCTGGTTGGGACATACGGGAACGGGGACAGCTAACACTGAGACCCGCCCAGACTGACACCGAGCATGTGTGCCGGCTAGTAGCGAAGGCAGCAAAGGAAGAGCAGGATGTGGGTGTGCGTGATGGGCCCGCAGTGTGGCCTAAGGCAAGAGCTACGACGGCCCCGCCAGCACAATCCATCCGTCCATCCATCCATAGTAGCTTTCTAATAATCTAGGTGCCAAGTGAACACGGAGAAGTGCCAATAAGTACTGAGCTCCAGATGCAGGAGAAATCATTAGACGAAGAAGTGTTGCTGCTGCGCAAGAGTATAGAAAAAATGGAGCTACGTGTAAATATACAGTTGCACGAAAGATTCTTGAGTTTGGAGGATGAACTGAGCCCAGATGAAGAGTTATTTCATATACCTAATGAAGAGGAAGAAGGTCAGGAAAGACTACCTAATGAACAGGAAGAAGTTCAGGAAGTTGGCGCAGAGGGAGCGGCGATCGGAAGCCAGACAAAAAGCCCTGCTTGGCTGTCATACATGTTGTTGAGAGTGCAGTTTCCCAGGACAGCAGAGAAATCAGTGCGTACGATTACTTCAGCTGGCACCATCGCTCACAACAGAGAACGCTTTGCATTCACCACCGCTATTTGGTTGAGTACAATTGTCGGTTTCTTGCCCTTCATACCTTTTATCAACGAACTGCATCTTATCACCAAGTTGGCCTTCTGTGGAGTTCACTATGGTAGTCAACTGTTCACGCCTGAAGCATGCGCCGTTGACAAAATCACGCTACGCATTCCAGAACTGGGAGCGTTCTATGAGTTTGAGAATAAGCATGGGACGCAAAAGATGCGCAGCTGGGGAGTGAATTTCATCGGGCAGCAAGAAGGATATTTCCCTCTGAAGCACAGCTCTGGAACTGGAGGTATTCGACTGTTTAATGGAAAGGATGTAATACAAGGTGTCCCAAAAATGACAACATTTGCTTTTGCTGCTGTTCTGTGAATTTTGACCAAATAAGCTGTAATTTGGAAGTTTTGTGTGCATCAGGCGCACCTCTATCCTGAGAAATGAAAGAATATGTGAAAATGAGATTGTCAATAACTAGAAATTGCGTAAAAATGGAAGCTTTTCTTTTTTGCTGTCATTTCAACAGATCTTTGCCATGAGCTGAAAGTTAGGGAATGTCTGCTAAACCTGTCGGGTATTTTATATGTTAAATTTCGATCATATACAGTGATCCTATCTTGAGAAAATGAGGTCTGTTGTTCCTATCCAATTACTCAATAAAACTGATGTTAAATAACTTGTTTTCTCAGGATTGTGTCCATGAAATTTTAAGCAAAATAACCCATTGTTTTTCACACGTTCCCCAAATTTCAGCACATTTGGCATTCATTGGTGGAAATGACAGCAAAGAGAAATGTTTCGATTTTCACGCTAAAATTACCGAAATTTCATTTTCACAAGTTCGTTAATTTCTTAGGATTGGATGAAGTCTGATGCAGCAAACTTTAACAAACAAAATTGTGTTTCAAATTTCAGCTTATTTGACCAACATTTTCGGAAATGGGGTAAAAACCTGTCTTTTTAGTAAGAAGAAATGCGGTGGAGAAGCAGTGTGGAGACCTGTCTGTTGAACTGCCTGCATACACTTGGAAAAGAGGAGATGACGCTTATTGTTTCACGATGCCTTCGTTTGTGGTCACTAACTACGAACGGGCTGATCAATACTGCAAGTCGAAGAATTTCTCATTAGCTATTTTGCCCAGAGGAGCTCCAGATCTTCTCAGCTCTCTGTGGACACAAACTAAACAGGCAACTTGAACAAATTAGACGTTGACGTCTTTAAACTGGTCCAGTTTCAGTTGTTCAATTCAAAAAGTCTGTATCAGACCAGATTTGCGTACATTGCACTGAAACACACAGATCACACGTGGAAGTGGTCTCATACCTACGACAGCTTTGTGTGCAACCAGTCAGGCTGTGTTTGTCTGAATGTCGATGGGGACTGTGGACCGATCAACTGGAGGTCAGAGGCTGTGCTCAGTTCATCTCCAGCAGCATTCCTGGATGGTTGCAGTCAAATTGCTGTGCACAATCACACCTATAAAATAGAATTGGGCCCCTGCTCTGCAAAGACTGCCTGGCCTGCGCTCTGTCAATATGGACCCTATGGTTGGTGCTGCATGACATTTTGCTAACATTCGGCTTACATTCCAGTTTTTAGATGTGAAACATTATTGGCTAGGTCTTTACTGCGATCGTCCCGGTGACCGGCGCAGTTGCCACTGGTTGGATGGCACTGAGTTCTTCTTTGACAACTTTCTGCTTGGGCAAAGACATGATCAACACCATAACTGCGTCGCCATGAAGGCCGATAGACTGACTAAGTCATTTAGTGAGTTGTCCAGTTATTCTGGCTAAAGTGGCTTGACTTTTATGCTGTTTTAGAATGGGTTACCCGCAGTTGCACTGGCCACTTGCCTGGCTTGCAGGAATCAATGCGATACTGTGACAGTGAGCGTGTATTGTCATCACTTTTAGCACAGTTCTGTTAAGCATTTCAGAATGGTCTTGCGCTAATGACAATCCAAATTTCTGCTCACGACCTGTTCTGAATGTTTCGGTGTCTCCACAATGGAGTAGCTGTCACTTGCATTTCAGTTCAGCTAAAAATGTCGCTACAGACAGATGTAAGCAAAGCATACTGTTTTCTGTTTATATGGGTATAGCGCAGCATATGCGTGGATTCAAGGTTTATATAGAAATGAGGTTGTGAAAGCTTTCAGGCTCCAAGCTGATGGTTCCTGAGACGGAGCAACCACTCACTGTAAGCTCACCAGACTGTGTGTTGGTTTGGGACAAGAAAGACAGGACAGCACGGTTCTGGCTGGAGAATCCAAGTGGTCGCACCTATCAATTAGCAGTGATAGACAGTCAAGCTAAACTGATGCGTCTTGCAGTAATGGTTTATTCCAAACAACGACACAAATACAACGCCCTGGCGCCACCGAACACTGACAATCCTGAACGAGCTACAATTTGGGACGAAACCTATCGGTTCTGGAGATACGGCTGGAGTCAAGGATCAGTGGCACTCTTAAAGCTAGTTCGGGGAGTGCTGAAACTTGCGGAGTGGGACAGCGAAGCTCTGGATGAGTGGCCTAAGGAGGACACTGGAGCAAACCTCTTAGCAGCTAGGGTCTATGTAGATCCGTATGCCGCTCTTATTGGAGCTCAGTGTTTACGGTGACTTTAGAACGACATTAGACAAAGTAAAGCTTGTTTGTTTACAGAGGCCGCCCGTTTGCAAGAGAGGGAATATGGCAGTTTGAATGTCGCTGGTTGCTGTCAGTCAGACAGGACAGACCTCTGGGAACAGGACTAGAGTTGAATTCAGATTGGTGGAGGACAGGTGCTAGCATGTGCGAACATTCCTCATCTGGAACTTTGCCTAAATACATGTGAGTTTGACTAACAAAGCACAAACTCCCTAACCTAGCCAGTGATACAGATGTCCTCAACGCTAGGATTAGATTTTGTTTGTTTAGGCTGCGCGATTGTGAGTTCTGGGAGCATGCAGCCCGTCGACAACTGGAAGTGCTGTGCGTTGCAATGAAACCGATTGGACCACATGTGTCTACGAATACTAGGGGTAAAAATGAAATGGTTTGGCCATTTCAACTCACACTCCAGTCTGTTCTAGTCTTGGTGCCGTACCCTTGCGATTCAATTTACCCTACATTAGCCGTTCTTCAATCTACACAGCGGTTTACTTCACTCGATGGAAAGATAATACGTTTGGAGGGCAATGCTATTAATGGACAAAATATGTACCCAATCCTCTGAAAAACGTGTATATGATCAGTATAGCGTGGTGTATGCATATGTTCGTCGATAGTAACCTATTATTTAGTACTGATCTGTCTTACTCTTGTTTCTCTTGATCGTTTATAGATAAAAAACAGGACCTTTATAACTACGGTTTTTGATGGTTTTCGGCAGTTTACATAGTTCAATACAAAAATCAAAAGCTTGTGATGCAAAAATATTATGGAGTGCCTTTGAGGAAATGATGATGTATCTGCCTGCTCTGGTATGTAAGTTTTCCCTAGTTAAGCGGTTGGAGTGCTAAATACGATGAAAGCAAGACTACCTGCAGTCCTATGGGCTCTCATTGGCAGCCGGCTTCTTTTGCTGACCGATCACTTCTGACATTTGACCAGTTATTTGGGCTAGCCATTGGACAAACCAGTTTCACGATGATAGTAAGCTTTTAGTCATACATGTAACAGGGGGGTCTGGGGGGGTCTGCCCCCCACCCGACTTAGGCCAGACCCCCCAGATGGGGACCCCCCCCCCCCCCGAGACGATTTCACCGACCCCCCTCCGATTTTTCTGGCAAGTAAATTTTCGAGCAAATTTTTGCAATTTTTTACACTTTCACACACAAAAATTGCCAAAATCGCCTGCAAAACAGCACTTTTTAGCTGTATTTCAGCCCAAATTAGCGATTTTTTTTGCGATTTTTCTCGATTTTTGAGCGTTTTTTAGTGCCCACCCCCCTCCCCCAAAATTTTGGCTCAGACCCCCCCCGCCGGCGCCAGACCCCCCCTCCCCCCATCGGCGGATGACCTGTTACATGTATGCTTTTAGTATAACAACCGCTTATATATCGCTATAAATGGGTTAAATTTCATTAAATATACTATAGTAATAATAAAAATATCAAGCTGTGTAAAAATCAATAGGTCCAGGTGTTCAGTATCGATCTTCATCAAATTCATCCTCACTGAGGGTGCGCTCACTGGGTAGCTGATAAGTTTGCAGCTGAGTCACTGACAACTTGGTTACGGTAGATCTATAGGCCTTCCTCTCTTTGAAGTATTTCAATCCCAGCACAAGCGTGGCGAAAAGACAGATGGCCGTTGTGACTGCGAAAACTATGGTTAGGACTGAAAACTATTCTCTTTTAACATTAATTGGTTGTATTTTTGCTAGGAGATAGTTAAATACTGACATATGAAACAGAAAAGCTGAAATGTTTTCAACCTAGAAGGTCGTTTGTTGAGCAGTCGGAAGACTCTGGTTTGTTGGGGTTTTCGGGATTTTTCTTCAACTGACACTCCGAATTCCAATCGACTGGAATAAACTCGGCACTCCTCTGTTTGAAGGTGTCGAAAGAACAAAAGTCGCTGTTGCACTCGGAAACTGCAGCTGTTACTGGCTAAAAATCGGAACCAGGCAATGTGGAGTTTCGGTACAGTACTCGCACCCGAAATTGTTCGTTCTGGGACCACAATTCCACCAACATACATGCTGCGTATTGCACGATGCTTTCTCCAATTATTGATTCGTAACTTTGAAGCACCTCTAAGAACGCCATTAGTGTTGTGTCGTGCTGGAAATTAAATTAATTGGAGAATTATTAAATTTTGATTGTGTCTCTGTAAAGTTGTACAGCTGAATAGGCGTAGTAGACTCTTCTGTTTATTTCTCGGCAAGAACTGCTGTTTTTGCTTTCACAATCCATTCTTTGTTCCATTAGGTCAATCATATGACCGAGAAGGTTACCTGAAATTGTATTCTTTCCTTCCTACACGAATAGTTTAAACGGACAAACTACCTCCTCTCAGCCTTGCCAAGGTTTTGTCGCTGTATTTAAGTCTATCGTTTGCGATGTTAACGGTTGTCATACGGTCGAACGCAGTCTCCGTCACCCAGGTTGGCCAGGTGTGACTATCATTGTGGATTCGCTAAAACTTTAATCAGAGTTTTCATTTGTGCTCACCAGTCGTCACTGAAGCTGCTGCACTTCAATGTTGAGCGGCGTCCAAACCTCCCCAATAGTAAAGAGATCGATTTTCCACGAGAACCCAGTGTTGTTGTTTATCAAGTCAAAGAGATCCTGGAAATTCTACTCGTTAAACCTGCTTTACTGTACTTATGTGTCTTACATACTTGGTTTTCCTCAGAAATTCTCTTATACTCGGCCGACTTTTTGATCACATTTTCAGTTATATTCTTCTCTTGAGGGCACTTTGCGTTCATATAAAGCAACTAAAAGGGCTTCTTGAAAATATAACTTTTAATTAAATCCGATACAAGTGCCTGTTTGACATACATTGTCCTTGTATTTGTCCACACTGTGCACCGGCACGGGCTGCCAGTGTTGGGGCCAGTCAGTCATTTTAGGAATGGTTAGATCCGGTACTCCATTCGGGTAAAAACCAGCCAAGTTTGAATAGGCACTCATCAAGGTTCTATTATAATCCGTACTGCGAACGTAAACCTAAAACTTGCCAGAAAATAGATGTATTGCAACAGTTTTTCTCGTTAGGCGGCGCTGCTTGAGAAGTGACGTAGCGTCCCGTTTACGCGGCCTGCCTGTGCTTTGTGTGAGCAGAGCTAGCAGTCTTACCCAGGCCGGATCAGGCTCTCTTTGTCTCCGAAAGTAGGGCACGCTGGCTGGTTGGTTTGTTTTGTTGGCCTTCAGAGGCCGTATGCAGGCGGTTAGAACTAGGGCTAGATCTAGCCATTTTCTGCTTAGAACTAGAAATCGGTGCTAGTACTAAAGTAAGCGGTATGCACGCGTTTCTAGTGCTTAGTACGATCTAGTTAGAACTAGCCAAATCGTCTAGACTGCTCCGGGGCTTACTAGACAGAACTAGTTTGTTCATTTTTGTTGCTTATAGCTTACTTTGAGCGATTTTTCACCTGGCACTCAAGCACAGAGTACAGTTATAGCTACTGGTAGTCGCATACATAACTTACGCATTACTAAGCGACATTAGCTCCTATTTGGTGGCTACTGTATCTATTCCTTCTGCGCACCATCAGCTGATTTTATGCTCAGCGGATTCGAATAATATTATATCCGACTATAATTCATGTTCGTAAATTCTGGGAAATACAATACTTTCTAGCCTAGCTTTAGAAGCGGGCAATTGTCTGTTATGGTAGCAAAATCTGTTTTAGTGATAGCTGCAGAATGCCATTATCACAATTTCGGTAGTTTGGGTGCGAGATATGGGTCATGGCGCAACTTAGAGCGTATCTTAAATTAGAAGAAACGTGCCTTACTATATCGAAACCCAGTATTGCTTGGAATGTTAGCAGTGAAAATGCAAGCGTTTAGTTGTAACTTCCTATACAGTTTGTTCAACATTTTTCAACTGAAGAAATGTGGTATCGACAATTTGTGCAAGTCTCGTAGGTGCATTTTAGTGGTCTGCAGCAAAGCGGGCCTGTTAAGCGAACCCAGGCGACAAGGATACATGGGATAAAGGCACGTACTACGCTTGCATTTCAGTTACACAGCACGCTTTTCTTACTAGAGTTAGAACTAGAACTAGTACTAACGCGAGCATACCACTAGAAACTTAGCTCTAGTTCTAGTTCTAACTAGCCCTAGTACTAGGCCAAAGTTAGTACTAACTAGCCCAAAACGCCTGCATACGGCCTCTGGCCCAGCCAGCAGCAGACCCACATGACGCCAGATACTCACCCCGTGCTAGGTGTATTGTAGGCTAGCTAGCCCATACACTCAGGCTTGCTCTGACTGTGTGTAGTTTCCTATGTTGTTATGTAGTTTTAAACGACACAGAGCTTCTAGCGGTTTTGCTGGGTGGTATGTTTGGCAATAATAAAGAAATTATGTTGTTTTCTCGCTTCGCGAGAAAGTTGGCTAAATTAAGCCATCCGCGGGTCATGAAAAATTTCAAAATCAGTTCGGATATGGCATTCAAACACATTTGTTTAACTGAAAGACTAGCATGATTAAAGTCTGTTTTCATTTATTGTAGGCCGGTTTTCGTTTGTCGTATGTATGCAGGTACGTATATACCGTTTTTGGCGTTTTTCAATTGGTAGGTGCACATTGTTCTTGAATTTGTTACTGTAAATATTTTGCTTGTTTTGTGTTTATTGAACCGCACACTTCCCCTTATATTAGCGGTACCATAGACTCTACTAATTGGTAGCATAGCAATACTTATAATTTCTCATACTTTAGCACTTTAGCAGGTAGGGACTTTAGCAAGTTCAGTTTTGAAAATGATGTGTGACGCTGAAAGCACTTAGATTACACAAACCTGTCTGGCATTATAGGTGGCATCCAAAATATTCATTTCTTTTCGTTCATTCAGCATGTAACGCTGCCGTAACAGGTGGCCCAGATTGTAATGCATTGCCATCCCTAACTAAAACACGTTCTGTTTACTTTTTTAAAATTATTTTAAAGAATAATAAAGTTCACTGGCGTTAGCTCCCCCAATCCTTCGGGCCACGTGTTTGCAGTGTTATTTTCATCTGTTGGCATTAGAATGCTCGGGTTGCGATCTCCGTGTCGCCATAACTGTTAGAAAAATGACTTTAAACTACTGTTGTCAAGTAAATTAAAATTAAAATTAAAATTAAATTAAATTCGAAAATAATAATAAATTAAAGAGTAAATTAGATGGCAAGTAAATTTAAATAAAATTAAATCTCTGAGGAAAATGTCGAAGTAAGTAAAAAGTAAATTAAATTAGATTGAAAAGGCCGAAAAATTTACTTTGAATTTACTATTAATTTACTTCTAATTTGTTTCATTGACCCTTCGATCTGTGGTAGTTTTGGCTCTCGCGTATTACTTTGTGTGATTCTGTGCCTTTTCTGTCTGCCTATTTAACCGCAGAATGTACAGTACATATGCTCTCACTGTTGGAAACCCAGCTACAATGCAGCAGATACCATTCAAGTGACAATTTTGCTCTGAAATTTTTTGATATTTCTGAGGACTGTGTCCTTCCATGACCTGTGTTAACTAAAACAAATAAGGAATCTCAATCAAGCCAGATTCTAGGTGGGTAGAATTTGGCGAACTGGCAAGGCTCACTAATAGTCTGCAAAACAGAATAGACATTTTACCGCCCTGAAATTATGGACTAAAACCTGCTGATTTCTGTTATGTATATCGTAATTCGTCAGCGCTAATACCAATAGAGGTTACTGTAGATGCTTGCTTGATTGATAAATCCAAAATGGTGATTTGGTGATTTCACAACTGTCAAACATGTTTCTCAGAAATCTTAATTAGAATCCTATGCTACGTATAGCATGTCAAGCTACAGTTTTCGTGCAACCACTGATGCATGAAAACCCCCTTGTTACATCAAATTCCGGTCTTTCCATAAGACACTGTTATCTGAAGCTTTTCATCTGTTGGTCCTAGAAAAAGCAAATAAAAAGCAGTTATGAACAACTCATTTTACCATGAAAATGACACCATTTGAAAAGCTTAACAAAAGGATGGAGTAAGATTCATAATGCCATCAGTTCACTAGAAATCCATTCTCAGATATTTGGTGATTTTGGGGTATTTGCTGCAATGTTTTGCATAGAAAAGTAAATTAGAATTTAATTAGAAGTTGAAAGTAAATTAAAATCAAATTAAATTGTTGGTAAATTAGTGCAAGTAAATTAAAAAGCAAGTAAATTATTTTGTGGAGGTGCAAGTAAATTAAAAAGCAAGTAAATTGCTAAACTAATTTACTTGACAACGGTACTTTAAACTGGTAGAATTTCTGTGGTCTATTGAACTTACAGCTTGCACCATCAAAAGCTTATCCTCAGATCTTGTTAGGCGTAACACAAACAGCAATAGGAAGCCGGTTAAATACATAATAGCTGTAGAGTTAGCGCAATGAAACGTAAAACTATAGTAGCTGCCATGCCAAGCTGGGATCCTTATCTTGTATATTTGTGAAACAGTTTATAGTGCATAAAGTTTTAGATAAATGGGCTATTTTCTGTGTGTACAGTTTCATGCAGTTTTTACAGTTTCTGTTTGGTTCAAGATAACTATGAATTTTGAAAGTAATCAGTGCAGTTGAACTTCTGTTGTACATTGTTAAACTGTTGGTACTTCCTTTAAATATAAGAATTCCCAAATGTTTTAATCCAGAATTCTCATGGTACAATCAAAATGGAAATTATAATCTGGATTGAAAAATTGCAAATAAATCACAGGATCAGCATGACATGTACTCTAACAGAAACAAAATAATAAAAAAAAGCCTAGTCAAGGCAATCTCAAGACACAATGCGAGCAAAGAGCACTGAATCTGTATCTTCTGATCGCAGCAGTGCTTTTGACTGAGCCAGAGTACAAGACTGGCTCACATAGGCATATCGAAAGAACGAGCAATGGACAGTTGTGTGACAGAGGACGCCACACTGGTTCACGTTCACTGCTGTCCGGTTGCTCAAAACTGCAGCTCCATAAATCTTAATGTGATCAGCAATTTTGCGAAAGATACTGCGGTACTCTGCAAATTGTTTAAATTAAATTTTGAATTATCAGTTGATAGGCTACCGCTGTCCATTTGATAACTGCTTTTGCAGTAACACCAAGTCCCATTACATGAGTATGTGGTCTTGGCTGGACAATTTACCACTGCAGAATCTGAAAATGCTGCAGGTTAGTTCAGACAAGTTATGGTTACTTTATCTGCACAGCTAACAAATCAGGGTTGGTAAGGACAAGGAGTCACTTGCCATGGAAACTGAAAGTTGTGCAGTTTACTCCAGTGTATCCTTGGGCGCAAAAGCAGGTGTAGTTATCGGCTCCGTTGATGCAAGTTGCTCCATTCTGACATGGTGAGAACATGGAGCAAATTGGTCCTCCTGAAATCTTCGATTAACTTATGTCAACTGTCAAGCATTGGTGAAACTTTTTCCTCACCACCGCCAGTTGTACAGTTTTTCCCAGTGTAGCCAAGGCTACAGTTGCAACCGTATTCTCTGTAAGTGTATGGATGATTGATACAAATACCTGCATTTTCACATGGGTTAAATTCATCGCACACGCCGTTGTATTCGAAATTGCTGTTATCTGTAATGCAGTAGTTGTGTACAAGTTGAAAGTGAAACTGCTCTGACATTCAAATTCACAGATAACACTTTTCTGAATGGAGCATGCGTCATCATGAATTGTTTGGTCGCCTGTTCGCAACCACACACATTGATTTGCTTTATGACCAGCGATCTCTGCAGCAAGTTTTTGGTCAACTATGCTGTCTTGGGTGAGGGGCTTGGCATATGTCTCATTGAAATGCCACTGGTAGCTATCGCTTGAAACTGGTTCAGTTACAAGTGAGCGCAAGGCTGAAATTTTGTTTTCAGTCAGCTATGAGCATTTGTTGGAAGTATATACAGTACCTATCCAGATCTCCAAAGATCCATCGTTACTGTTAGCAATCAGTGCAAGTCTCTTCGCTGAGTGTATGTGTAGAAGATGACCTTGATATTCAGGTCCAAACTCATCCTCAGCATTTGTCATGCAGTATGCTTGCGCCTCTGACCAAGAAAGATCCACTCCAGCCTTGTATTCAGTAATGCAAGTATCTGTGTCTGTATCATAGACACTGGAACATTTGGTAAACAGAGATGAGTCAGCACAAAGATTGCTCATTGGATTGAAAATTTGGCCTTCAAAACAGTTGTGAATTGTTGAGTCACCTGAAATTCATCACATTGTTTTGCACAGTCAAACTTAATGAAGGAGTGACAGACCTGCTGCGCAGGAGTAGAAAAATTGACTGCCTGAACCGATTTTATACAGCCCATCTGATTTGTTAGTACATTCAACACCACACTTCTGATTGTTGAGAGCTCCTGATGGACATGTGCAATAGGTTTGGTGGTTAGAGTCAGGATAACACGTTGTTGGAGGTTGGCAAGGGTCATGAAGGGAACATTCATCATCTAAATAACTTCTAGATCCTTAGCTTATGGATATGCTCATTTTCACTCACAGATAATTTCGCATACCCCATTGGTATAGGTTGTAGAGCAAGAAGTTTCATGCCAAATATTGGCTGAAACGTCCACATAAATGCAGCCTTTCTGTGGATCTGAGACAATGAAAGACTCTGAATTTTGATTCATCTGCACTTTCAAATCTAGTATGGTATTTTCATTCTGGTAGTCAAACCACCATCCAAAGTGGTTTAAATGGCTAGCGTTCAAATAGAAGTAAGGTAGGTAGTGTAAGCCTGCAAGATTCTGCTTTAGACTTTGTACTGAATAATGCTGTAAATTTCCAACAAGCTTAGATCCGCTAGAAGTTGGTTAAAATGTAGCTAATGCGATACCGATCAGAATCTGGGGAGCAGCATATCGGTTTGCATCGAGCATTGCCACTGCTGCACCAGTAGATTGCAACACTGGCAAACGACCGACAACACTATGTGCAGGAAACTGGTTTAGCGCATCATCCCGACACTTCCGGAACTGAGACAACCAGGCTTTCCCACCACTTTGATTTGGCAGGAAACAACTCTGTGTGTCATGGCTGAATACTCCGCCCATTGTTTGACAATGACATGGTAGTGCTGCGCTACTGCAGGATTTTGTGAACAGGTCAAAGTTTTGACCTTGGGTGCAGTTCTGGACTGCAGCTATTTCTATAAAAAATCCTGGATGCAATTTTAATCTGGACGGTTGACTGACCATTGATGCAGGTGTAATAGAACGGTGAACAAGATCCAATAGCATACACGCCATCTGGCTTCCCGATGCATGTGACACCGCAGGTTGAATCGTTCAGGGCTCCAGCTGGACACACACATTGGATCTGACCATTGGCCTCTGGCACACACTCTCTTGGAACTTGACAGGAGTTTGAAGTGCACATGTCCACTAAACGCTACTCTATTTCAGCCATGATTAGCACTTCTAAAGCATGTCACCTAGAAACTCGCAAAGAAAGTAGTTTTCATCGCCACAATAATGTGTGAATAGATGGTTGTGTGTCTTTCCATACATAACACAGAATTTGTGATTCCATGTAGATAGCTTGACAGTTGATGCTATGGTAGTAGGCAGTGTGACTTGGTATGCAGCATTCGGATTGTAGTTGTTTGGCCACCAACCATACCCCTCAACTTCAAATGGCCAATCACTGTGTCACTTATCATATTTTCTGACATGCAGTAAGAGCATGAGTTAATGCATACATGTAACAGGTCATCCGCCGAAGGGGGAGGGGGTTGGGGGGGTCTGGCGCCGGTCAGGGGGGATTCGATTCGATGTGACGGGGGGGGTCGACCAGACGACCCTACGATCAGACCCGAGGGTCCATTTCGATGCCCCGTATAAGCAAAATCGAACAAGTCGAACTTACCACCTGCCCAAGGCTTTAATCAGCCTCAGTAGGTCCCTAACAGATAATTCACTCAGGTCCTGGGTGGTCAAGTACCTTCGCCCCAGGATTCTATACCTACGCCCAGCCAATGCATCACATTGTGTGACCAAGTGTTCAGGCGTTTCCTCCTCTTCTGAGCAGAAGGAGCATGTTGGATCATCCACCAGGCCCATAATGCTAAGATGCTTATTAAGGTTGCTACTGTGTCCGGTTAACCAACCGGCCACCAGTTTCAGTTCCCTTCTACTAAGACTAAGTAGTTCTTTGGTTACCACCGATTTGGGTCCCAGAATGAAATGCTTAGACTGCCTACAGTCGGTGTGTAGATCCCAGTCAAATTGCAACTGGTTTCTAGCCCAACTTCTTAATTCAGTACGTACTTTCTTAACAGAGATGCCAAGGGCCGGTTCCGGCCCTATAAGTGGCAACTCTGAAGCCGCCCGAGCTAGTCGGTCAGCTTCCTCATTTCCCTCCACATTCGAGTGTCCAGGTACCCACACCAGCTGTAGCTTCTTCCGAAGCGCCAGTCGTTGTAGTTCCCTGACACACTCTGCAACCAACTTGGAGCTGATGCGTGGAGATACTAATGCTTTTAAAGCTGCTTGACTATCTGAACAAATACAGATCTTCTGCTCAAGACAGTTAACTAATCCGGGATCCCTGGCGCAGTTCAAAATGGCATAGACCTCCGCCTGGAAAACCGTTGCGTATTTTCCCAGGGGAAAGGAATCCTCTACCCCTAGTCTCTGTATAAATACTCCTGCTCCCGAATTCTCCAAACCTGTTAACCTGGGGGGGTCTGAGCCAAAACTAAAAAACGCTCGAAAATCGAAAAAAATCGCAGTTTTTGGACTAAAAATCGCTAATTTGTGCTGAAATACAGCTAAAAAGTGCTGTTTTGCAGCGATTTTGGCAATTTTTGTGCCTGAAATTGTAAAAAAATTGCAAAAATTTGCTCAAAAATTTACTTGCCAGAAGAATCGGAGGGGGTCCCCATCCGGGGGGTCTGGCCTAAGTCGGGTTGGGGGCAGACCCCCCAGACCCCCTGTTACATGTATGAGTTAATGACATTTTACTCTAGGAAACGAGGTTTGCTATTGACTGAGTTTCATGGATGGAGCAATCAGAGCAATGCCCTAAAGTGATACTACAGATTGGACAAGTGACACAAGTAACTATCCATCTGATAAGTTGCTGAGTGTATTTGCTCGCATTCCTGAAGTAGAAGTTATAAATCTACACCAAAAACTCAGCCAGCAGACCAATCCATGATTCTCGAGTGGCCATCACATCATCGCTGGCCAGCACATATGTAGAAGTGGTTATGTGAGCTAGTCTTGCAGCCACGCCAGCTATGTTGAGTTCTGTGTCACTGGCTGCCTTGCATTGTTCATAAGCGTTATACCAGGCAGCCTTTTGGATGGAATTCCACAGGCAGGTTTGGCTGGATTTAAGAAATCGACCTTCATTGAGCTCAGCACACTTGCAGGGCATGGCTTTGCTGCTACATTGTAGGTGGAAAATGTCGAACTTGGTACCCTGACTACACTTTTCCAGTCTCGGCACTCCTACAAAAGATGTGCTTGCACGTTTCTTTTCTTTTGATCACAAATGGACATACCATTCACACAACTGAAAAAATATTGACTGCATGAAGCAACTGCATATTTTCCGTCTGGTTTTCCTGAGCAGTCCACACCACATGTTGCATTATTAGCTGAACCATCTGGACAGATGCAGTGGTAGTTGTTGTGCAAGTCTGGTACACATGTTTTTGGAGGTGTACACACTCCGCAACTGTCATCTGAAGTGACCAAATTAGGAGCACAAGTGCGTGAAACCTTGTAGCACTTACAGAATACTTGGCATGCAGCTCTGCGCTCTTGATAACAGTTATCATTAATCCAGCTCTGTGAGTCAGCGAAAAAGTACATGCACTGTGCACCTGAACTGTCCAGGCTAACAGACGAGCCAAGACCTGTCCGGGTATCTGTTGGCATGACAGGACCCATTACAGAGAGCCACCATCCATAATCTTGCTGTTGAGTTGCATTTGAACCTCGAACCTTGGCATGGAGAGCTACAAAATCAGCGATTCTGCTTTATAAAGATTGATACACTGATTTACCAGTGTTTAACTTGTGGTAAGGGCCACGCCAGTTGTTCCAGTATACAGTAACATCGCTAACAGCATTTGCAATTTCCTGGCTGTCCACAATTACAGGACGACCAACAAGGCCGTTAATGCTGAATTTTGCAGCTACTTGCTTGCATCTTCCAAAGCTGAAGTACCATGTAGTAAATTCTTTCTGTGCTACTATACAAGACCCTTTCGATGCTATATAACGGCCACCCATTGTGATACATTTGCATGGTAGTGAAGTGGGACTGCAATGACCCAGCTGCATGTTGAATGTTTGACCAGCAGGACACTCATGATATGTGGCTGCTCCTGTAATGATAGTCCGTTTCAACAATCACGATTACTGCAATACATACCAAATGCACACTTAAAGTACATTGAAGTACAACTGCCTAAAGGATGCATTGATCCATCTGGTTTGTCTGCACAGCTCATGCCACAATTCTCATTGCTTATAGTGTTGTCAGGACAAAAGCAGTGCGTTGCAAAGTTCTTTCCTGGGTAGCAGAGCTTGGGAGCAGGACATGTATTGTTCACATTACATTGATTGTCTGAAACATAGATCTGTCATCAAGGTACAAACGTCATGTTCACCAATCTTTGACAGAGTTCATTGACTTGTGTGGTTCTGACATTTGTATTTTGTGAGCTCTCTAGAGATTAGATACCATATTAAACAAGGGCTTTGCTCAACAAAGAAGTCTTAAATGCAGTATTGGCCAAGAAAATGCCCACCCCTTTTTCGCACTTTACTCAAACAATTCGTTGTCAGTCATTTGTTTATTGATTCGGCTGAACTTTTCAAGATTAATCAACAAGATAGCTGGCTAGACATTTTGCAAGCTTGGTGCCAAAATTCTGACTCGCTCAGGTTTTATGAGCTGAAAACTAAAAGGTCAGAGCGGTCCGCTAAAGTTCTATTTTCCTTTAATTCTAAGGGTATGAGTCAGAAACTTGCAGGAATGATTGGTATTGCCATTTGGCATAACGTACGGTTCTTTCGATATGGGATTTTCAGGTGTCGGTACGGTATGGGTAGGTATTTTTCGGCACACCCAGCAATCGGTTTGGTATAGGCATGGGTGTGGGTATGGTATTCAAAAAATAACGGTATACTGGTATTTCCTGCAAATGTTTTGCAAAGTCGAAACTCTGAATTTCCAAGGTTCAAGGTTAAGGATTTAGGAATCTCCAAGGTTGGAGGACGTCAATTCATCAAAAAAGAATGGGATTATTACCCTATCAACCCTAAGGCAATCTCAGGAACTAAGTTCTGCATCTTAACAATAATTTCAAATAAACATTCAAGAACTTATGTGTCTTTGATTAAAACATACTCGAATCGGTTGAAATTTGCGGTTGCTACATTAAAAATCTGCTTTGTTAGTTTTTGGCACACTCTCTAGATTAGTTATACCCTAAAGTTTAATACTCAGAATAAATGTGCTTTGAAGATACAGGTTTAGTTTCAAAAAATCCCCTACTGATATACACACATACATAGCACTTCACAGGTTGGATACAGATGTGCATTGCAATTCTCATTATCCCATTGCAACTCTGCACTATTCCAAGTAGTGCAGTGATAGAAAGGGTGAGCCAGGTTTGCAGCTTCAGCTGAATATGGCAAATGTGATGTAGGCAAAATGGCGTTGGAATTAAGGGCATCAAACCACCATCCATAATCATCCAGCTTTGTTGCATTCAATGCAGTTATCATGCTGCGCAAGGCTGAAACAAGTCACTGTTAAGGGGCTTCTTCATTCATAGTTTATTTTACTGTTGATTGGGTATACCGAACCCATACCGAAAAATGGGTATTTTTGCGAATACCTACCCAATAAATACCTACCGATTCCGGGTATTTTAGTAAATACCCATACCGGGTATACCGATTATTTTGGGAATACCCAGGTATTTGGGAATCGGTATTTTTTGTCCAGCTTAGTGCAATTTTTATCGAAAATTCCCTATAATCACAATGTTTTCTTTGTAATTTTGCATTTTGTGGCATGCAGAAACACATTCTACTACGATATCCTTCCAAAATATCGAATTTGAAGGATTTTTAGCCCTCTGACCCTACTCCCTGTCCGAAACTTGCTTTGTTATTTGAAAGCGTTGGTCTGGTTTTGGCCCAACTTCACACTGCTCCTAAATAATCAAGTCTCTATGTACATTCACAATCAACAAAATAGCCCCTGCATTTTGTGACTGCTTTTTGGATCTCCATACTGTAACACTAGCTGGCCTTAAGACTACAGTACAATGGAAGCATTTCTCTAAGCCAAAATTGTTCATAGAAACGATTTTCACTCCACTAAAACTAAAAAAATAATTTTAAAAAATTCCTAAAAAAGCTGTAAATCCAATTGATTTTGATGAATTTACTAGGCTCTGACCTTGGAAATGACTAAATCCATGGGAAAATGAGAAATTCAGTATTTTCACTTTGTAAACCATTCTTTTGCAAATACCGAATAAATACCGGTATACCGGTATTTTTGCTAATACCTACCCATACCGAACCGATTCCCCGGGTATGCCGAAAAATACCTACCCATACCGAACCGATTCCTGAAAGTCCCATACCCAAACAACAGTAGTTTATTTATTACCGTTGAAAGTCTGATAATATTTTCTGGAACCAAACTGCTTATACATGCTCAGATCTAATAATGTAAGCGCTTCTTCGTCAGTAAGAATTTGAGCTAATCGACCAACAAGCAGTTCATTGCCGAATCTGTTTGCCTGAGCAGCACACTCTTGGCTTCCTTTGTACCAGTTCAAGCGGGAGCTTTTGAAGTATGTGAATAAACAGGATTGAGTGGACGGAACGTAGGCGTATCCAAGTTCTGCACATTTGCATGGCAGCGAACTGGGTTGGCAAGATCGATAGAACTGATCAAACACTTGTCCGCTTGGGCACTGGTGTTCCGTGATATTTCCTGCATGAAGAAATTAATTTTGGAGGAAAAATTTGAAGCACTTGCCTTCATAGCAATTGTAATGTTGACTTGAACAAGGAAGAATTGAATATAAACCGTTAGTCTTTCCTGTACAGTCGACACCACAAGTGGGATGGTCTGTGTCTGAACCAAACGGACACACGCAAGCGGTTTGGTTCTTGGTATCTGCCCTTGAATTAGTTCTTATTTGAGTATGTAAATATAGAAAAAACATTAGAATTCCTGTACCTACAAATCTTGGGTGATGAACAAATCTCTGGGCTACATTGGTCATCTGCAATCAGTTGTACAGTACACATGCAAAGTACAGGGTGTCCCACATATCTATCATCGGTTTCGTGTTGGTGCAACTTTTGTGTCCATCATTGTTGTTTCACTGAAATTTTACCACAACATGGGTTTATCCTCCAAACTTTTACTTGCTATCAAGATGTATATGTATAGATGACCAAGATGTACCAACCAACATACATTCATTTTAGGTCTGTATACAACATTTCCATCAGTGTCATGTTAATTGTCATGTCATGTCGTTCTTGTCGAGTTATGAGCCGAAATCTGAGAGTGGGTAAAAAAATGACCCTTTCAAAAATGGGCATGAAATGAAAGTGAGAAAACGTTTTTTAGGTCAAGTTATACCAAAATGCGAAATTGTAGCCAAATCGGAGAGCAAAATTTGTCAGTAAAGAGTTGATACTTAGAAAAACCGGCTCTTAAAATGTTTTTAAAATTTCAGCGAAGCTGAATGATGAACGCAAAGTTACAGCAAGACAAAACCGATGATAAATACGTGGGACACCCTGTAGATTAGATTATTACTAAAGTGCAACATACAAAACAGTTCACAAACAGTTGGGCTGTGAGGCTTTCCACAGTTGGTGTCTTGTACACTGTTATCTGTAGTGTTGTAAAATATGCAGTCTTTGTAAGATGTGGTCACGATAACAGATGTGGCATTTGTCGAGCCAAGGTCTGATACTCTGCTTCCATGATACTTGTCAAACATCCAGTTGTAATCAGCCAGCTTGGTGCTGTTTCCCGCCACTTTGCTGCGCATTCCTAATAAAACGTTCATGTGATTGGAAAAGGCCATTTTGTTATATTGTACAGGGGTGTGCCAAAAAAAACAACCCAGCAGATTTTTTGCTGTAGCAACCGCAAATCGCAACCGATTTGAATGAATCCTTTATTAAGTGAAAGATAAATAAATTCTTGAAAGATTGATGTAAAGCTTAATAAGATGGCCTGCTTAGTTCCTGAGATATTTGCCCTCAAAGTCAAAACAGAGATTTTGGCAGTGAACAAGAGTGATAAACACAACCCAGCACATTTTTTACTTTTGCAACCATGAATCTTTATCGATTTGAATGAATCCTTTTTTGAATGAAAGATTGATAAATTCTTCAAAGATTGGTGCAATTTTTATTGAGATTCACTGCTTAGTTCTTGAGATATTTGCCCTCAAAGTTGAAACACATTTTGGCAAAGAACAAGAGCGATTCCATTGCACTTCATAATATAGCAGATTCTTACTGCTGGGGGCTAATGATACTTTACTGTTGAAGTGAACCGAGTTTATGTGTCACCAGTAACGCCTCCAATAGCCCCCAGCAGTAGCAGGAATCGTTTTATTACGAAGTGCAGCGGAATAATAAAAAATCCCTCTTGTTCACTGCCAAAATCACAGTTTTGACTTTGAGAGTGAATATCTCAGGAACTAAGCAGAGTACATTAATAAACGTTACATCAATCTTTCAAGAATTTATTTATCTTTCATCTAAAAAGGGATTCATTCAAATCGGTTGAGATTTGCGGTTGCTACAGCGAAAAATCTGCTGGGTTGTTTTTTTTGGCGCACCCTGTACAGCTTATATTTCAATGTCGCGATGCAGGTGACAGGCATACATGTAACAGCTCCGGGCCGCCCTGGGGTAGGTGGTTTTCCCTCAAGGTTGTCGAGGGTAGTTTCGCCCAGAGTGGGGTCCAAAGTTTCAAAAAGCTCCAAAATGCCTGGAAATGCGTGTTTTTCAGTAACAACGCTAAAAATCGCTATTTTAAGCTGCCAAATAGCGTTTTAGAGCTAAAACAAGCTCAAATGACAAAAACGGCTTCCAAAAACACCGATTTCTCTTAAATATCAGCAGTGGAAACGCCAACTTCTGTTTAGAAAGGCTTTTCAAGCGAATTTTAGGCTAAAAATTAGTGATTTTTGAGTCAGTTTGTTAGTACTGGAGCCACTAGTAGTACAGTGCCGCTCTCAAACAGCTCGACCAACTGCCAGAATTGGACCAGAATTTGTACAACAGCCAGACATCCTTTGATGCTGTTAGAGGGGTGTCGGCTGGGGTGTAAAAGTTTTGGTGAGGTGGTCGCGCCAACAGTTGGCCGGTATCTGGTCTTGTCCGTCCCTAGCCCATTATAAGCATGACCCTATTGTTGGATGAGTTGGTGACCCGGCGCGCCGGTCAGTCTTGTTGGCCAATCTGACCAATTCTGGCTGTTGGTCGAGCTGTTTGAGAACGGGACTGTACTTCTATTTTTGGGTTGGGGCGGGGGTCCCTTAACCTGTCTTTGGGATGAGGGGGGTTTGGCCTTTCCAGCTAGGAGTAAGCCCAAAACCCCTGTAGTACATGTACAGTGACAGGTTTCTATCAGTACCAGACATAGGCATATCAGGCAGAGGAGCTCCAACCTCCTCAGGCTCTGATCTACTGGTGCTCAGGTGAATGCTATCTCATCAGGAATTTTTCGGATGAATTTTGTGTGTGTGTGGTCAGCAGGCATATTAGATGTAAATGAGCCCAAAATAGCTTAGTTCGTTGATCTATTTTAAAAAAATATGTTAAATACCTAGATTTTAGTCAAAAATTCTACTTTTTGACTTAAGTGCTAAGCTGAAATGCTAGTCCATGTTTGGTAGGGACTACCGTAATGCACCTTAGAAATTGAAAAATACCTATAAAAACGGTGCTGTCCTGAACCAATTGCTCAATGGCTAATCGGACTTTGACATCTCTGAGATGTACCACTCTTCCAGCCAATCCGGACACTCCAAATTCATCCACTGCTGTGGTTGTGCAGAAATGCTGTGACCTCTCCCAACGGAAATTGTTGCTCTGTGTCCAGATACAGGACTGGGATTCCTCTAGGTAGATCCCATTCTTCTCTGCACATTTGCACTCCAGATTACAGCTGACAACAATATGCCAGGCTGTTATGAATATCAGTCCTGCAATAACTGTTCATTAGCCCTAGCATTTTTATACAGTGGCTCGCTACTCGTAAAATGATAGACAATAACAACTATTTATCCATAATTATACTCTTAATGTGAAGTTAAGTCCTTACAAGCCAATTCTCAATAGTACAGGTGGCTGACATCCTAAAACTGCTAAAAACATCGTTCTACAGAACTCCTTTTGGGAGGGTCATCTTGCATCACATATCAACCTAAAGTTGATGATTTTAGGCGGCCCTAGCATGTACAGGATCTGTCAAAAACCAACCCCGTAGATTCTTCGCTGTAGCAACCGCAAATCTCAACTGACTTGAATGAATCCTTATTTAAATGAAAGAAAAGTAAATTCTTAAAAGATTGCTGAATTTTTTAATGCACTCTGCTTAGTTACTGAGATATTCGTTCTCAAAGTTAAAACAGTGATTTTGGCAACGACCAAAAGGGATTTTTATTACTCTGTTGCACCTCATAATAAACGTTTCTACTACTGCTGAGGGCTCGGGGGGCGCGAAATGGACCATAGGTCTGACCGTAGGGCCGTAAGGTCCCCCCACACATCGGATCGGATCTGCTAAAGGCTATTGGAGGCTCCATTAGTGGCACACAGGCTCGGTTTACTTAACAGTAACAGTAAAGGTAGTGTTAGCCCTTAGCAGTTGGAATCTGTTTTATTGTGAAGTGCAATGGAATTGCTCCGCGTCAGTGGTGTATTGGGTAGCAGCTTGCCTGCCATGCTCAGGGCGCATGACACGTAGGAGTTCGAGTCCGCCTCAGCCCAAGTGATTTACCTCGCATGTCGCCCTGTTTGATTATTGCTGGCTTGTCTGGTGTACATGTGTGTTGTATAAAGTTATTTTTTTATCGCTCGCGTTCTGGCGATGGCAAATATCACAGGAACTAAGTAGAGTGTCTTGAAAATTGTCAAAAAATTCATCAATCTTTCAAGAAGTTATTTATCATTCATTTAAAAAAGGATTCATTCAAATCGGTTGAGATTTGCCGTTGCTACAGCAAAGAATCTACAGGGTTGTTTTTTATGGACCCTGTACGAAGCAGAAAGTTTAGAAATTAGATTATAAGTACCGTTAGCAGAAATGAAAAAATACGTGCAATTTTGCTGTTTAAAATTGCAACTTTTCAAAAGTTAAGCTTGAACTTTTGGTTTTAAATTTGAAAATGCATGCCAATTTTAGTTAGGCTAAAGGGGCCGCCCATAAACTACGACGTTCAAAAATTCAAAATTTTGGACTCCCACCCCCCTCCCGACCTTCTCCTCAGAACAAACCCCCTAAAAACTACGACGTTTTTGGCTGACACACCGTCTGAATAAACTTGGTACTGTGCCCAACATTAGAAAATCTTCAATAGCGAAAAATCGACATGACACTGCAGAGCACTAACTACAGTAGCAGTGGAGCCACTGCAAACAGTAGAGTGCATTAGAGATGGGAACGGAAATTAATTTACGTGCCCCTCCCTACTGCAGAAGCTGTGAAAAAAGAAACTTTTTGGCGCACAACAGCTTCCTAGGCACGTAAAAAAGGTCGACGTTTTCGACACCAACCCCCACCCCCCTCTTGCGAAGTTTTCCGATGTTCAACCGACCACCCCATCCAACTCTCTGAATGTCGTACTTTATGGACGGCCTCTAAGAAAAAGTCTCAATACTTACCGAACCAGGCTGATTTCTGTGCGGCCTGAGCCGGACAGCATTTTCAGGCCTCCTGGCTCAGGACTAGGGAACGACCGGAATTCCGATTCCGATTCCGATTCCGATCGGAACTGGCAGTTCCGATTCCGATTCCGATTCCGAACTCAGAGGTCTCGGAATTTTTCGGAACTTTTGCTAAATTGTTAGGAAATCAAACACCATTTCTTGCGTATTGTTGCGTGTCTTCTTTACTGTGCAATCGACAATCTGTGTAGTTTAGTATAAACCCATAACCTACTGTAATCCCACTAAGTAAAAAATAAAAGTTAGCACCACTCCCTTTGTGGAAGCACTGAGTGAAGCACTCGGCAGTCTTCAAACGCCTAAAATATTTTGATCAAAGCCAGTGAACGGACGTTTAAAGTGGCAAAACACATTTCTGAAGATGACAGAAGTCACTTGAAGCCTGAAAACTAGAGTGCGAACAATACCTGAAAAACCCAATACCCCAATACCCAATACTTGCGTAGCTGAGCCAAAAACTGCATTTCAGTGAGAAGGTACATTGCAGTGGTGTACACAGGATTTATTTCACAGGGATTAAAATTTTGAAGAGGCTTGTTTGGGTCTTTGTCCAACTAGGGCGAAATATTTTGAAAAATTAGCCTTTAAGAAAGCATTTAGAAGTCGTTCTGGAGGGTAAAATAAGCAGAAATTAACAGTTTTAGTTCGTACATAATCTACTGTATTACAGTGTTTCTTATTTTCAACGGATTTTTTCTTCTTACTCCACCGGAAAGGGGTGTACCAGACCCGCACCCCCTGGGTACAATACTAATACATTCTGTATCACTAAAATGAGAAATTTCAATTGAATCCAAACGTTTTTCTTAGATAAGAACGAGAAGGTTATTTCTTTGTTATTACAAAATTCCCCTCCCCCTTTTTTTTTTTCTTTTTTTATTTATGGCTAAACACACCAAACCCACCACCCCCCCACCCCCCACCCCCACCCCTCCCCCCCCAGAATTTTTTTTATATATATCCCTTATTTTCTTTTGTGGTTATTTTTTTTCGTTTTTGTGGGGTTCCCTAATATACCCCCCTCCCCCCCTCCTCCAAGAAAAACCCATAAATCCCATTAACCAAAATATAATCAAAGAATAATACTGTAAACCCAGAAAAACTAGGTAATACTAGGTAAACCTAAAACGCTCGAAATCAAGTTAAAATATTATTTTTGGTTTAATAGAACAATGATGAAGTTAGTGGAGTTAAAATTTACGAAATTTGACACATTTCAAGTAAATATTTGTATTTTATTGATCAAATAAGTCAGAAATTCATTTTCTGGGCCACTGTAATTGTGGAAAAGCCTGAAATTTGAAGGTTTACTGACTGAAAAAGCAACGTAAAACTGAAAATATCAAACTAGGTAAACTTGTTCTACCTAGAAGTACCTAGTTATGTGGATTTAAAACTAGGTAAAGTAAATCTAGGTACTTTTCCCGCATAAAAACTACGTAGGTAATACTAGGTATACCTAGTTACCTAAAAGTGCACCACACTGCTCAGGGCTCGATTTTGATCCCTAGCGTGTACAATGTATGTCAACCCAGGAAATATTGTGCCTCGCCTAAACAGCCGCAAAAAGGTGCCAATGCACCTTTATACCTATCACCAGAGTTCTTTCTACCCATCCGAAATGTCGTTTAAGAATGGCCCCTAACTCTTAGACGCAGAATTTTTTTGCGTGCCTGGCCATAGGGACATGCAATGCGTGTCTAAAAAATGGTTATCACGAAAAATGTGTTTTTAAAATCACTGAAATTTTCAAGAAACGTGGCTGGCCAATCACGCGTTGTATGCAGCACTGAGCATTGTCTGACAAAAAGGCGTTACTGACCAATCACTTTTTTTGCACTTTTATTTTGCAATCACATTTATGCTAAAAACAGCCGATGCAAGGCGTGATTCTATGCGGCGTACTACTCCAAATGGAGTAGCTTCTGCTAATAAGGGCTAAAGGTATGTTGTGGGTCGCTTACCAATTATGCATCGGAAGGCGATAGCGATAGCCATACCGCCGCTGCCGCACGATGCGACCGGCTCTATTGTCGAATGGGTTAGCTAGTAGGGCTGTAAGCCATAGCAACCGGCACCATCAGCATAATCAACGTCAGCTTTGATTACAGCTTTTGTATTTGATCTTCTCATACATGTACTAGCCACTAGATTGGCCTTGCATCGGAGATTTTTGAAATCTGTGCGTGTACGAAGCCAAATATGCAGTTTTAGCTTTGATCATTTCGATATCTCAAAAGTATTAAGGGAAGCGCGTTTGCGCTTTCCCGGTGTAGTTATTGTTACCGCGGTCCATACTAAAAATTGTTTTCGTAGCATTCGAGGAGGGAGCAAATGCGCTTCTCTTATTATGTCGGAGTTTGACCAAATTTGAAAAAAAAGTGCCAAAAAAGGGTATTTTTTCGGCCATACTTTTTAGCCTAACTTTTGTGTTTGTGGACCGATTCCTATAATATTTGCAGGCATTGTAATTTGAAGTTTTTTCTATCTTTTGGTAAAGATTTGAGCAAAATTGGTTGATTCGTTTTCGAGCACTGCTTTTTTGAAAAAATGCTCTCGAGGGAGGGGGGCTGGCGAAAAAACAAAATGGTGGTTTTCGGCGTTTTTAAGGTACTTCTCGCGGTAACATAGTAACGTGTTATACATCAAAAGTTTGCAAAAATTCTGAATTTTCTACTGGTGCAGTCGGTTTTTGGATATTACTTTTCGTTTTTGAGTTAAAAATTTTTTTAGTTTTTGAAAATTGCCAGTAAAACCAACTAATGGTTTAAAGGTCCCCATGGATCGGACCTGTTGCGCTTTGTTAAGCAAAGTGTGTAGTTTCATATTACGTGTGGTAGAATTGTATACTAATCCGGGATCAAAAGTTATGGCCGATTGAAGCACTAAAAATGGTCAAATTTTGGACACTTTTTCGAAATTTTTTTACTTTTTGATTTTTGAAGCGGGGAAGAGGGTTGCGCTATCTGGGGAAGGTCTGGAGCTCTGGGACTTTTAGGTTTTGTTAAGGAATGATTGTAGTTTGAAACTAAGGGTCGTAGACGTTTTTTCGACTCCTGGATCAAAAGTTATGAAACATTGAAAAATAGTAAGAGTCTGTTTTTCTTGGTTATGAGACCCTGTGTTCAGGACATGATAAACTGGGTAAGAAGTTTTGCGATTTGGCTCAAAATTTGTGTCAGGATGTAAGGACACAATATAAACAAGATTTTAACATTTTTGGGCGAAAATTCGAAAAAAAAATTTTTTTGGCTTTTTGCCGTATTTAGCTCATAACTGTAGTAAAAATAAACGTACAAAGGTGGGGATTGCATATTATGAATGAGAAAAGGCTGTTCTTTCCAACGGTACACAGCAAGCTACGATCAGAAAGCTAAAAAGATATTTATGTCGAATTTTGGACAAAATTGAAGAAAATGCAAAAATCGCTATTTTTCGGGCTATGCTTTTTAGCATAAGTTTTGTATTTCTGGACCGATTGTTGCTCTAATATTTGGAGACATTGTAGATTGAAGTTTTTTCTATCTTTTGGTGAAGATTTGAGGGAAATTCGTTCATTCGTTTTGGAGTACTTATCAATTGAAAAAATGCTGTCGAGGGGAGCTGAGGAACAAAGAAAATGGTAGTTTTCGGTGTTTTTGAGATAATTATCAGGGTTATATATAAAGGTGGTATACACATACATGTACTAGGGGGGTTGGGGGTTACCCCCCTGATGGAAAGGCCAAACCCCCCTCACCCACCACCCTGGAGACAGGTTAAGGGACCCGCCCTGACCAAAAAATACAAGTACTAGTAGTGACTCCAGTATTAAACAAACTGGGTGATAAATCACTAATTTTTAGCCTAAAATTCACTTGAAAAGCCTTTGGAAACCGAATTTGGCGTTTCCACTGCTGATATTTAAGAAAAATCGGTGTTTTTGGAAGCTCTTTTTGTCATTTTTTGCTTGTTTTTAGCTTTAAAACGCTGTTTGGCTGGCAGCTTAAAATAGCGATTTTTGGTGTCCTTACTGAAAAAAACGTGCTAAAAACGCATTTCTAGGCGTTTTGGAGCTTTTCGAAATTTGGGTCCCCACAGCTGGGCGAACCCCCTCGACCACCCACCTGAGGAAGACCCCCCCTACCCCCTCCCCCCAGGTCGGCCCGGAGCTGTTACATGTATGGGTATACATCAAAGCTTTGCAGGCATTCCGAATTTTCTATTTGTGGAGTCTTTTTTTTAGTTAAAAGGAAAACTATAAACAGGAGGATACAGTATTGGTTGACGAGATATTATAGCGATTGGAAACTACAGTATTAAGGGAAGCGCGTTTGCGCTTTTCAATGTGGTTATTGGGTAGCGCGGCCCATACTAAATTGTTTTGGTAGCATTCGGGGAAGGAGCAAAACGGTTCCCTCATTATGTCAGAGTTTGGACAACATTGAGAAAATGCCAAAAAGGGTATATTTTCGGCAATACTTTTTAGCATAACTTTTGTATCTGTATTTGTATCTAAAAATGGCCAAATTTTGGACATTTACTGTACTTCAATTTTGTTGAATTTTCAGTGGCAGGAATGTGTAAATGATATTATTTTAGTGCACCAGCCAATAGAAAACGTCACCAGCACCTAAATTGGCCGATCCACAAGCTCAAGAAATAGGGCGATGAACGTGACATACATTTTTGCTCAAAAGTTTCGTCATTGCTTATTTTTCTAAGCGCATAGCAAGTAAATCGCTGGCTTAAATGTGTTCAGATGCACATTAATCGAAGCCTCTTGATCTGATCATCTCAACAATACCGCCCACGTCTCAGTCTGATGCTTTACAACTGTTATCGGTCGAAATTCTGCAGACCTACTTTTAACCCTTCCGGTACCTGATCTGTTGGTGGCTGTTGTTCTAGCGGCTTGCCGTCAGCTAAGTCATCAACAACTTTTTATCACCACCGCACAGACAAATAAATAAGGTGGCGGATCATAGGCCGCCCGTTGCAGACCCTGCTACAGGCACGCACTGACTAGAGATAAGGCAGCAACTGGGCCATGCTGCAAAGGTAACGTAACTGGCAGCATAATTTACATGCGGCTGGGCGGCGGACTACCTACGTACATTGTATCACATCCATATCACATACGCTCTACGCCTAAATGTTAGGAGCTGCGGCTGGGTGTCCAGCTACGGACATACCAGTACCTTACATATGTTTACTGCATCTGTCCAGATGGTTCAGCTAATAATGCAACATGTGGTGTGGACTGCTCAGGAAAACCAGACGGAAAATATGCAGTTGCTTCATGCAGTCAATATTTTTTCAGTTGTGTGAATGGTATGTCCATTTGTGATCAAAAGAAAAGAAACGTGCAAGCACATCTTTTGTAGGAGTGCCGAGACTGGAAAAGTGTAGTCAGGGTACCAAGTTCGACATTTTCCACCTACAATGTAGCAGCAAGGCCATGCCCTGCAAGTGTGCTGAGCTCAATGAAGGTCGATTTCTTAAATCCAGCCAAACCTGCCTGTGGAATTCCATCCAAAAGGCTGCCTGGTATAACGCTTATGAACAATGCAAGGCAGCCAGTGACACAGAACTCAACATAGCTGGCGTGGCTGCAAGACTAGCTCACATAACCACTTCTACATATGTGCTGGCCAGCGATGATGTGATGGCCACTCGAGAATCATGGATTGGTCTGCTGGCTGAGTTTTTGGTGTAGATTTATAACTTCTACTTCAGGAATGCGAGCAAATACACTCAGCAACTTATCAGATGGATAGTTACTTGTGTCACTTGTCCAATCTGTAGTATCACTTTAGGGCATTGCTCTGATTGCTCCATCCATGAAACTCAGTCAATAGCAAACCTCGTTTCCTAGAGTAAAATGTCATTAACTCATACATGTAACAGGGGGTCTGGGGGGTCTGCCCCCAACCCGACTTAGGCCAGACCCCCCGGATGGGGACCCCCCCTCCGATTCTTCTGGCAAGTAAATTTTTGAGCAAATTTTTGCAATTTTTTTACAATTTCAGGCACAAAAATTGCCAAAATCGCTGCAAAACAGCACTTTTTAACTGTATTTCAGCACAAATTAGCGATTTTTAGTCCAAAAACTGCGATTTTTTCGATTTTCGAGCGTTTTTTAGTTTTGGCTCAGACCCCCCCCCCCCAGGTTAACAGGTTTGGAGAATTCGGGAGCAGGAGTATTTATACAGAGACTAGGGGTAGAGGATTCCTTTCCCCTGGGAAAATACGCAACGGTTTTCCAGGCGGAGGTCTATGCCATTTTGAACTGCGCCAGGGATCCCGGATTAGTTAACTGTCTAGAGCAGAAGATCTGTATTTGCTCAGATAGTCAAGCAGCTCTAAGAGCACTAGAATCTCCACGCGTCAACTCTAAGTTGGTTGCAGAGTGTGTTAGGGAACTACAACGACTGGCGCTTCGTAAGAAGCTACAGCTGATGTCGGTACCTGGACACTCGGAAGTGGAGGGAAATGATCAGGCTGACCGACTAGCTCGGGCAGCTGCTGAGTTACCACTTATAGGGCCGGAACCGGCCCTTGGCATCTCAGTTAGGAAAGTGAGGACAGATTTAAGAAGTTGGGCAAAGAACCAGCTGCAAACTGCCTGGGATCTACGAACCGACTGTAGGCAATCTAAGCAGTTCATTCTGGGACCCAGACTGATGGTGACCAGAGAATTACTTAGTCTTAGTAGAAGGGAACTGAAACTGGTGGTCGGTTGGTTAACTGGACACAGTAGTAACCTTAATAGACACCTCAGCATCATGGGCTTGGTGGATGATTCAACATGCTCATTTTGCTTAGAGGAAGAGGAAACGCCTGAACATTTGGTCACAGAATGTGATGCATTGGCTGGACGTAGACAAGCTATTCTGGGCAGTCGATATCTTACCACCCAGGACTTGAGCGATGTAACAGTTAGGGACCTCCTGAGGTTGATTAAAGCCTCGGGTATACCTAACCGCTAGATATCCCCCAAGGCTGGTTGAGCCTTGCGTTGGTGATAGTATCCGAAATGAAGAGAGATGATATGGGGTAATGAAATGGACATGTTGGTCTGATCATAGGGCCGTACAGGCCCCCCCAATATATCGGATCGGATCGGATCGATGTTTACTGCCGTTTTTGGTCCCTTAAGTGGTCGAAATCGAAATTTCGAGCACGATTTCAGATGCAGCATGACCTGGCGAATCGATGCTGTAGGTGTGCTCAACTGCAACAACACTGAAGATGTGCTATGCCATGCTTGGGTAAAATCTTTAAAGTTGATTGGAAATTCAGTAGAAATGACATAGTCACCGAAAATTGAAGTCAGAAATTTCAAGAGTTCGTTATTAAGGGGCCGTCCATAACGACGGCCTTCCAGAGGGGGAGGGGGGTCGGCTGAAATGCGACGATAGATTTGGCGCCAAAATTTTGGCTAGAACAAAGTTAGCCCGTTGTCTCAGCTGCACAAAGCAGGAAACCGCATCGCGATAGCTTCTGAAATGTGTGAATGACAGCTGACTAAACAGTGGCCGCAAAAAGTGGCCTGGGTCATACATTGTATTTCGAGATTTGGCTTATTTGCCACCCCTGGGCATAATCGAGAGCTCTGCACTATGTCTGTTTGTGAAACAGGTCGCTCAGACCGTCCTGTTAGATTTACAGAGTGTTCTCCAATGTTGCCTATGTAAATGCAGGGATATCTCTGCAAAGTATCCCCTATCACAATAGTGGATATATGAATAAAGGTGTAGTTATTGGAGTCATTATCCAAGATGTAAAGAACAGGATATCAACTTTTTAGCTCCAAAGCCCAACTAGCCAATAACTACACCCGCGCAAAGGCAATCGCCACGGCACTGCTGAATGCGTCTGAGTCGTGTGGATCTTGTGTTGCGCTTATGGCTTACTAACGCCACTTGTTTTCTGTTCTATGGATCGATTCTAAGTCAAAATGCTATAGGATAAGGGTGCCGACCACCCCTAAAGCTGAGCTGGACTAGCAGTAGTCACGCCACATCAAACGGTTCTTTTTAGTTTTACACAGGCGTCATACGCTAGAATAAGCATGCAACATTCCAGTGGTTATAGCATTAAGACCAGAAAATCTCAATATCTAATATATGAATAGCTCACACTCCCAATACCGAATACTTAATTAATAATGACAAATTGATGCTTAACTTGTACTGATTTTGGATTTTGGTTGATTGATGGAAAAACAGCTTTGTAAAGCTAATTATAAGTTCAATTTCAAAGATTGTCAGTATTGCACATTAGAGCAAAACATACGTAAAATTTGTGCCCAAAGTTTCAAAAGACAGGTTAAGTAACCTTTTGTATACTGTCATCACAGCTCAGCTGCTGTTTTGGTTTTGTGAGGTTTTGGGTATGAGCATGTCAATCTGTCCCCAGCTGATCAAAGTTACTTTGCAGTAAGCAGAAAAATCCACTGAAGCACGGATTTTCTTCTGGGCATTGGACGGACTTTGATTTTATGTATGCGTCAAACAAGAACTGTGAGATTTTTCTTGGCAAAGCACCTGCAGGCAATGCAGAAACAGTTTCGCTCTCAAACAGATGGGTTACAGTGTGTACAGGTTGCACAGCAGAAACTTGATAAACGTAGTGTAGTAGCATGACAAAATTGGTCAGCTGAGACAGCAGTAGACAAATAGAGCGATTCTAGGTGTTCCAAATTGCTACGTCCGATTTGTTGAGATCACATGATCATCTTTGACCCGTATTTGTGACTTACTTTGTGGTGTTTGTGGCAGTGGTTGCTGTTTGTTGTAGAGAATAATTAAACAGTAGAAATAGAAGTTTGTGCAGTTTATGCTTATAGATTTTCTAGACCTGAAAGGGGCCGTGCATAATAAAAGGGTGTTCAAAAGTTCAAAATTTGGATCCCCACCCCTCCCAACATTTTTTTTACGTTTTCAGCATGACTGCCCTAAAAACACCAAAGTTTTTCGGTTACCCGTCTGAATTAAACTTGATACTGTCTCCATGAATGGAAAATGTACAATGTAAAATATATGTAGTATTGTATAAAAAAGTAAAAGCTAGTAAGTAGTAAAAGCTATGAAAAAGAAAATTTTTAAATTTTTAACAGTAAACTACCATTTTGGCAGTTAGAAAGATGAACTGGGTCGAGTTTTCCTTGTAATATACTTGCAACAAAATCTTCTTAGGCACCTAAAAAAACGTTGACGTTTTCGATGATACCAAACCCCACGCCTGCAACGTTTTTCTGACGTTCAACCGATTACCCCAGCCCCTCTCTAAACGTTGTAGTTTATGGACAGCTCCAAATAAAGATGCACCTTGTCATTTGTACAGGCTAGCTGAGCCTGAAGCATATGAGTGGAAATTGCGGAAACTCTGAGGGGCAGCGCTTGGGTCCTCTCTGAGATTTCAGGTTATCACCAACATTTGGCTCACTTCTAATCTGACCGGCTGATGAATTTTTCAGAAAATTTCTTCTTTTTTTAAATTATTCTTGTTAGTATACATTAAAAGCATACATGGGTAGGAAAAATCCAGAGGGGGGAATGGAGACGTTGGGGGGTCCAGAAAAAAGGCCAAGAACGCCTATTTGGCTTAAATAAGCGAAAATTTTCTCCATCCGGGGGGCGGGGGTGGGGGAGGGGGGTATGGCCGGCCGAGGGGGTGGTATTGGCCGGCGAGGGGAGTGGTATACCCCACACCCCCGGCCCATGTATGATTAAAAGAGGTCTTCCCCCACCCAAAATTGGCCTGGATTGGGCCCTCTGCGATCATCGCCCCCCACCAGCAAGAGCCAGGCCGGCTCTGCCCGTTTAGGATTTTCGGCACGCCTGGCCGGGATCAATTTTTGAGAGGCGGGCCGGGCCGGCCGTGTGGGGCATGTACAGCAGAAATTTTAGAGCGAAATTAAAATTAAGCACAAAATAGAAATACACACTCGTTTTTCTGTTTTAAAATGTTACTTTTGAAAGCTTAACTTTAATTTTGGCTTTCAATTTGAGAATTCAGAGCAAGTTTTCAAAACTTTAGTTAGACAAAGCATAAAACAAATGGGCCGGGCTGGATTTTGATGCCGGGCGGATATCCCTCTGCTGAAAGGCCTGCTGGGCCTGGCCGAGCCCAAAAAACGTGCCCATGGATGCTACACGTACCTTATTCCATGGTGGGGGCATATGGACCTAGAATCGATCCATAGAACAGAAAACAACTGGCGTTAGTAAGCCATAAGCGCAACACAAGATCCACACGACTCAGACGCATTCAGCAGTGCCGTGGCGATTGCCTTTGCGCGGGTGTAGTTATTGGCTAGTTGGGCTTTGGAGCTAAAAAGTTGATATGGGGCCGTCCATAAACTACGACGTTCAAAAATTCAAAATTTTGCACCCCCACCCCCCCCCTCCGACGTTTACCGACGTTTTCATCATCACCCCCCCATAAAAATTACGACGTTTTGGAGGAACCCCCCCCCCCCCGAAATAAAATTTTCCAATTTTCGTTCAAAATCTGAAGCTGCTTTTCTGACTGCGTAATCACAAATGAATAATAGAAAATTTATGCCTGTGCACATACGTATTTATCAGTTAGTTTCACCAATCTTTCAAAAATTTATTTAACTTTCAGTTAAAAATAGTCATTCAAATCAGTTGAGATTTGCGGTTGCCACAGTAAAAAATCTGCTGGGTTGTTTTAATCACTCTTGTTCATTGCCAAAAATCAGTGTTTTAAATTTGAGGGCCTCGAGAACCTACAAGCAGAGCATCTTAACGAAAACTCTACCAATCGATAATTTCTTTGTCTTTCATTCAAAAAAGACTTATTCAAATCGGTTGGGATTTACGGTTGCTACAGTAAAAAATCTGCTGGGTTGTTTTTTTGCACATCCTGTACAAATCACGCTAACATACTGTATGTTGTACAACTACAAAAATATGCCAAAAACCGTTTGACTTTCTCTGCATTCTTGCTTATTCTGCAGTCGTCAAACCTTACCAAAAAAGGTAAAAAATACGTCAACGTTTTGCCTCAACCCCCCCCACCCCCCCTCCGACGTTCTGCGACGTTTTTCGAGGTACCCCCACCCCCCCTCTCTGAACGTCGTAGTTTATGGACGGCCCCTATCCTGTTCTTTACATCTTGGATACTGACTCCAATAACTACACCTTTATTCATATATCCACTATTGTGATAGGGGATACTTTGCAGAGATATCTTATTTCATAAGATCATTAAATAAATCTTGTAACTAAGTTCAGGAAACGAATTTCTACTTGATTTTTAAACTGACAGAAGCAAACTGTAGACTGTGAAGAACTTTCTGAAAAACTTGAGCTGGACTGACTGGCCAGGGTCGGGCAGGGTTGAACCAGAGTCGGCGGGGCCTAGACAAAGTTCACTTTTTAGTCAGGCAGAGATTTATAGGCCGGACTGGGCGTTTCCTGCAGCCCGCCAGGCTAGTGCAGTCCAACCATACATGTAACAGGGGGTCTGTCTGGGGCATACATGTAACAGGTCATCCGCCGATGGGGGGAGGGGGGTGGGGGGTCTGGCGCCGGCCGGCGGGAGTCTGAGCCAAAATTTGGGGGGGGGGGGGTGGACACTAAAGACGCTCAAAAATCGAAAAAGTCGCAATTTTTGGGCTAAAAATCGCCAAAAATCGCTAATTTAGGCTGAAATACTGCTAAAAAGTGCTGTTTTGCAGGCGATTTTGGCAATTTTTGTGTCTGAAATTCTAAAAAATTGCAAAAATTTGCTCAAAAATTTACTTGCCAGAAAAATCGGAGGGGGGTCGGCGAAATCGTCTCGGGGGGGGCCCTCCGTGGGGGGGTCTGGCCTAAGTCGGGTGGGGGGCAGACCCCCAGACCCCCCTGTTACATGTATGGTCTGGGGGTCTGCCCCCCACCCGACTTAGGCAACTTAGGCCAGACCCCCCCCCCGGATGGGAAACCCCCTCCCCCCCCGAGACGATTTTTCTGGCAAGTAATTTTTTGTGCATTGTTTTGCAATTTCAGACACAAAAATTGCCAAAATCGCCCACAGAACAACACTTTCTAGCTGTATTTCAGCCCAAATTGGCGATTTTTGACAATTTTTAACCCAAAAATTGCAATTTTTTCGATTTTTGAGCGTTTTTTAGTGCCCAACACCCCCCCCCCCCCCAATTTTGGCTCAGACCCCCCGGCCGGCGCCAGACCCCCAGCCTCCTCCCCCATCGGCGGGTGACCTGTTACATGTATGTGTCCAACACTTGAATCGAAATCTTAGCAGGTCTACTGTATACACAAGGAACAACCCAAATTAGCAAATGGTTCAAAGTTGTCAAATGTAATTTAATTTCAGCTCGTACAGTATGTAGATTGTTTAGGACTAATTTGTGTTTGATTTGTTCTATGGTATTGCTGCATTGTCGTCTTGAGAATGTGTCTGGGTTTGCTCTGACCTAGATTTCGGTCGTCGATGTGGTACCGGCAATGGTGGTGGGCAGTTGGACTTAGTGTTGGTGTTGGTTTGGCAGAGATCGCCAGTAAAGTTGTTGGCAAGTCTGTGTCGGACATTTGCTTAGGTAGTCGCGGACCCAGAACAGGCGCGAAGGAGCCTAGTCGGTCGAACCCTCCAGTCAATCGGGCCACAAACATCACACGCCAGTTCCCACAAAAGTCTTGAAAGTGTTGCTAGCAATGCTAGTCTTTTTTATCACTGTTTGATCGTGACCTGTAAAATCATGTCTAATAGCATAGAAAGCAAAACTTCAACTTATTTCCTTTCTTTCTTGAAGCTGGAATCAGGGTTGGCAACTGAGCCAAATCTGAAAATATGACCTTTGATCATATTTCGAGTTTTAGCTCAGTGGCCAGCCTCCCTCCGACTGAAATGCAATGTTGCCATGCCATTGGTGCCAGCCAACCACGTTTTTGCTTTTATTTCAATTATCCTCAGAGAAAATATTGCTTAGGAAAGGAACATGTTCTTACGTATCAGTTCTCGCAATAGAAGTAGTTGTCCCATAGAAAGGCTCAAGATAGCGCCAAGTCCTGGATCCAAGCACAAATAAATTATCGGTGCAAAACAAGTGGAACTTTTGGCTAATAAACCGGAAACTGTGACTAAAAAAGAATCAGCTTCCATTCCAACAAATTGCACCAGCAATGTAAGCACAGCGTAAGGCGTCCAGGCCAGTAGGAATGCTGCTATCAGGGCAAAAATAATGATAGCTGCTCTTAGGTGACTAATTCTGTTAGACTCACAGACATTACTGTTGCCTTCTCTCTGAGTACAACTGAGCTCCATGTCCTGTGACACTCTTAATTTCCTGCCCACCAGAATGTACCAAAGAACCTTATTGTAACTGAAGATAATAACAGAGACGGGCAGAATGAAACCGAAAAACATGAGAAAAACGAGAAAAGAGCGTGTGTTCGGATCGGTGCGACTGAACTCAAAGCAGCAGCTGGTTTTGTAGCCTTCAGGCACGTATAGGCCCCAACCGACTATTGGAGCGCCAGCTAGCGGTAAAGGGTACAACCAGATCAGGGCTAATGTCAAACGTCGATGTCGTCGGCTCACCACCCTCTTACAGTTTACAGCCAAAGCTCTTTCTAGCGAAATCACTGCAAAGACTGTCATCGATACCAGGGCACAGTATCCTTGCAGAAAACCATAGAAAGTGCAGCCTAAACAAATTGGTTTGCTTGTTATATCTGAACTTCTGCCAGTGTTTGCTTCACCTGCGGAGCCGAAAATCCATTTTTGCTCCAAACTGCTCAATATCATCATCCAATAAGTTAGGAGAGGCAAGAGAAAATCGCTCAAAGCCAAACTTAGGATGTACTCCCGACATATGACATGTAGTTGCTTGTTTCTAGACAAATAATCACCATAGTACACAGTGCACTCATTATAAAAGTACAGCTTACACAGAGTGGCTGCAAATCACAAGCGCATTGCCAACTAAAGACAAACACAAAATTACAACAATCCAAAGGGCAACAAAAAGGTGGCTTTGGGTTGAAATGGTTGTGACCTGTTCAGATAAGTTCTTGGACATAACTTCTCTTCAGAAGTGCTCACTGCGTAGCAAAGAGTGAGGGAGAGAGGCTTATTGGGATGGGGTAGCAGATAGAAAAACCTAATTGAGTCCTAATTGAGTCGCGTCTTGACCATGGGTAGTTAACGCTATCCCGTGTGTCACGGCGGCCCCGGCACCCGTGGAAGCGGTGTGTTTGTGGGTTCGAAACCTGTCGAGGCGATGGGAAGTAGTCGACACAAAGCCCAACCCAGGCCGTCGAAAGTCAGCAATGGCAAGTAGATAAATGGGGACCAAACCTTAGCTGTCTTGCACACACCGACAGCAAAAAGGGGAGGGTTGTTGTTAAGGAGGCTGCCGGACCTTGTGTCTCTTCCTGCTCTATAGCAGTTGGCTACTCCTAGTCCGAAAGGACAAAAAGTTACAACAACAATTGAGGTATATTGAAATTGAGATGAAGTAAGACCGTGCGAAAACGACAAAGCGCGATTTCCAGCTCATCAGAACATTCTTCACAGCCAGCCATCCTTTTTTCTGTTACTCAATTCTGAATATCGCTAACTAACTAAATCACCTGAAGCCGTTTGGTTATGCATGCTTAACGAAGATTAACTATGAACCATACAGTGTTAGGTGTCAACTTTAGTGGACGAAGAACCCCCTTCTGACGGAGAACAATCTACCCGCTATCCCCAGCCAGGCCCACTCCTCCTACTTACTGTATGCTCAACTCAAGTCAAGTCATGCTGTGTCAAATCTTTTTTTGCGTCACCACTTGTCATTCTAGACATCAAGATTATATTAAATGCAGTTGCCTAACTAGCCACACCCAGTCAAAAGGTCTCCTAAATTGTTCGATTACTATAAAGATTTCCAGGACAAGAATAGCAGAAGCGCATTGGATCAAGTACAGATAAACATAAAACAGTAAAATAGAAGCATAATCATCAGCGGTATTTAGCTGAACAACATTGCTCACTCTTCAAAGTCTGTTGGCCCGGTTTTCTGATAATTTTGCAGAGCGCTGAATGACATGCTGTAAGCAGTTTTTCTGTGCCTTTTGCGAAGTTTGTAGTACAGAAAGAGCAAGAAGACAAGTAGAACCAACAAAACTGCTGTGAGAATTGCGAAGATAATTGTTAATGCTAAAACTTGGGTTTAATATTTTCTGTTTCATAGGAAGTTTTAAGCTGACTCACTGAGCAACAGGTTCCTTTTGGACTCATCGCATTCTAGCTTAGTAGGCTGTTTTCCATTGTTTGTGTGTTCCTTCAAGCCGCATTCTTCTTGCCAATCAGACGGAATAAAATCTCGACTGCGTTTTTTGAACTGTTCCACTGGACAAACACTAGAATTTGGACAGCCAGAAATCGTCTTGGTGACTGACTGGAAATCGCTGCCATCTCCTTTCCGATAAAACATCTAGACAGGAGTATTTCTGCAAACGTGCAGCTACATATAATAGTCTAAGGCCAACTTTTATATACTGTTATTTTACTAGTGGATTTTTATTTTACTATTTACTAAATTTACTACAAATTTAGCCCGTGAATTTAATTTTAATTTTTGTTTTACTACCAAGCTGCTCCGATTTTACTAATTTTTGTTTTACTAATAATTTTAATCATTTTACTACTATTTTACTACGATTTTACTAGACATTGGGTGCAATTTTGCATCAATGATGCTAAGATCTTATAACTGACCGATATTTGTGCCAAATTGTTGCTGAATTTGATCGTGATACAAGGTTTTCCAGAAGTTTAGGGGCAAAATGTGTGAAGTTCGACTGACAAAAGTGCACCCACACATTTTTTATTGCAAAATTGATCAAGAATTTGGCTGAAATTCACCAAAAACTAGTAAAATAGTAGTAAAATTTTGTATTTTACTATTGACCCCGTTTGGTAATTTAATTTAATTTTTACTTTACTATTGGCTAATAATTTTACTTTTTACTATTATTTTACTACTAGTAAAATAGCACTAGTATTACTAATTTTTGTTTTACTATACTATAGTAAAATAACAGTACTTTTATATAGTGTTCAGTGTTGTTCACCCACAGCTCCAGTAAGACTGCTGCCGCATATTCTGGTCGGCATTCTCCAATAATACTCGAATAACTGCCAAGAGCTTTTAAAAAGGCCATTATTGTTGTGTCGTGCTAAACTATAGAATCCAATGGATGTGTATTGCACTGCAAATTTGGTAGTTACTGCTGAGTAAGCGTGGTAAATCCTCCGCTGAACTGCAGTACAGTATGAGTTGGAATCATGGTTGCTCAAGCACTGCTGTTTTGCACTCATTTGAGCAATTATCTCTCCCAATAGCGTACCTGATCATTTTCAATTTTTTTATCATGATGAAGCGGTCGTTTAAAACTCTTACCTCCTCTTAGTTTAGCGATAGTGGGGTAATCAAATCGAAGACGATCACTTATGCAAACCAGCTGTGTTAAGTGCTCGAATAAACTTTGGTCCACCCAGTCAGGCCATGAGTGAGTTTTGTTATAGATTCTCTTAAAATCAGCAATACACTTTTTGTATGAGAACAAATCATTTTACCTCAATATCAAGGGAACCCCAAACATCAATTATATTGTACAACTCGACTTTTTTGAAGCCAGACTTTTTAGTTAATAAATCAAACAAAGCCTACAAAGACGTGCATTTATACATACCTGATTTAGTCAGTGTTTTTTGTTACCTTGTTCTCTGCTGAAACATTTACGTACTCTGGAAGCGTCTTGATATGTTGCTCCACTAATTGATCTGCCTTTGGACAAGTTGCCAATGTGTTCAAAAGCTAGAAAGAGTTTTCACACCAAATCTTCTTCGCCAAATGCTACCATATAGTACTCTATGATTTACATTGTCAGTAGGTCTGTATACAGTATGAACAGGCACAGGTTGCCACTGTGCAGGCCAAGTAGGAGCGCTATGCTTTTCTGGAATGGTTAACCCTTCCACACCTGCTGGGTAGAAGCCAGCCAAGTTAGCAAGGGCACTCATTAGCGTGCGGTTTACATCTGTACTCCGCACGTAAATCTATAACGATCAAAACTGATCATCCATTTTTTGTTTACATAGCAATGTTCAACTTGTCTGGAATCGTATGTAGTATTCAGGACATTCATTTTAGGGTTGGCAGATTGAGAATATCTCTTCCTGATCAGCTGCCCCAGACGATAGTGCATAGCCATTCCAAGCTAAGCATGGCATTAAATGAAATTTCAATAGAAGGAAGGAAAGTTGTACTGGAGTGAGCTGGCCCAGTCCCTCTGGCCACGCGGCGTCTCCATTATTTACGTCAGTGGGCATCAGTGTGTGAGGGGTTCGGTCTCCATGTCGCCACAGCTAAATCCAGTGTTAGCTAACGAACAGATAAAATTGAGTAAGGTGTACCGCAAAAATCTGCACAAGTTTTTCATCGGCACGTATCACAGCAAACAGGGCGTAAAGCAAAACGCCTAGTCGGTACATTTTCGGTATCTACTAGACTAGTGTCATAAAAGGTGCGTTTGCATTAAAAGCAGTATTAAAGTTGTGTAATAGTCTTAGAAAGATTATAGCTCATGCAGTACGTACGTATGTGCTTAGTCTTTCTAAATTTATTTTTAACTATACAGTAATGATATGTTGTAAGGATAATGAACCAAAGCTGATATTAGTTCGTGAAGTAAACATATTTGTCAGCGTTGTTTGTCGGCTGTGCGCTAAATTTGATCTTATCACACTAGCAATCATCTCAAAACACAGGGCATCTCAATACATTTATAGCAGGAAATATAGAACAACAACAACACCGATTCAATCACAAAGTACTGTAGAGTAATACTAAAATCTCTAAAATTGAACCGCTATCAAATCCAACGAGTTAGAAGAGCTCCAAGAGAGACCGATTACCAATATTGAGAAAGAAAGACTGAGCCTGTTGCCAGTCCACATCAGATTATTTGACCGTGGCAGATCTTCCCTTCAGTGTAGGTTGCTTGTGGTACCTAGCCCCTGTGCCTCCCACCTGTGTCAGTTGACCTGCATGTCCAACCAGCCCATCAGGGTGTTGAATGACAGTCTTAGAACGCTTACACACAATCATGCCAATCAAACCTTTCCGAAACTCCCTATGTCTCTTAACAAAAATCAGCAAGTTCATCACCGGATTCAGCTGCGTGAGAGTGTAACAAATATAACCAAAAAGCAACCAGCCTCCTACCGAACCCAGAAATGCCATAAGCAGTGTAGGTATAACGAAGAGAACTAAGGTAAAAACGCTCGAAACGCCCATGCTTATGGTCCATTGCCGACTTTCAGCTAAACAGTCAGTTCCCCCGTAAGCATTCGGTGCTATTTTTGCTTGTCTCTTGCGGTAAATCAGCGCAACAATTACATACAAAATAACGCTAATCCATGCAGTGAAGAATCGTGCTACGAACGTGAACAGAAACCAACGCATCGTGCCAGCATAGGGCGCCATACAAACCGAGGGTACTGTAGGTTCGGTTTCGTTGCGAACCAACAGATAGCCAACCATTTGGTTGCACAATGCTAGCGCATAGGCCGAGAAGCACAGCGCGATCGCGTAGCTCAAACCGAACCCGTAGTATCGCAAGGGCATGGCGACGGCCATAAACCGATCTCCACTCACTACCAACATCATCAACGGTTGGATTAGGTTACTGTAGTTAAAAAGCAAAGCGAAAGGGCGGAAAAAACAATCAAGTCGACTGATCAGTTCGCTTTTCAACCCCATTCTATAGGCTCCCGCTAGAAAGCCTCCGAAACCCGAAAGCGCATCTGCCAAAGCCAGTGCCGCCACTATGATTTGCTCCTTTTTGACGCGAAGGTTGCGGTGAGAAGCCACTGTAACCACCACAAGAGAGTTGGACACGAAAACTGCAAGACCGAGCATTATGTAGAGCAGAGGGGCTGACATGTTTGTTGCAGTAGAAATGACCTTTAATTTGAGCAAGACTGAAAAGCAATTAACTGGGCAGGAGAACATAAAGTGCGACTAGTTATTACAATAACTACATTAATCATTCATTAAAATCGGGCGCTGCAGACTTCTGATAGTTCTGAAGAGCAGTGAACGACATTGTATAGGCGGTTTTCCGGTGCATTTTTCGAAGTTTGATGTAGAGAAATGCCAAGCATAGAAAGGCAGCCAGCAGAAGTGCGGTGACAACTGCCAAAATGATTGTTAAGCCTAGATGAAATCGTATGGTATTTCATGATATTAGATCAAGTTGCTCACTTAGCAGCAAATTCCGCTGTGAACGGTCGCACTCAATTTTTTCTGTTGAACTGTCAACGGTATTTTGGCTTGCCGAATTTTTGAGGCCGCATTCCTTCTTCCAATCTTCAGGAATGTATTGAACACTTCTTTTCTTGAAAGTGGCTAATGGACAGAGGCCTGTAGGTACATCTGGGCAGCCGGATACTGTAGATGTTACTGGTTTGTAGTCTGCACCATCACCTGTTCGGTACAATACCTATAACAAATCACAATAAATCAACAACATCTGGCCCAAAATTTCAGGGAGGCAAGGTTCGTTCCAGACCGAAAAATATCTTTTCCATTTCAGACTGAAAATCGGAGGAAAACGCTAAGTTAATTTTGGCCCATAAACCAACATAAAAAATCTTTCTACCTTGACGAAAAATTCAGATTGAATCGACCACAATTCTGCAATTACTGATGAAGCATAGTGCGGTCTTGTTCCGTTAACTAGAACGGCATAATTGCCGAGCGTTTGTAGAAATGCCATAATGGTTGTGTCGTGCTGGAATTTGAAACATTGTCATTTGCCTGACACCGTAGAAAGGAAGCAAATAAGAAGACCGCAGAATAGATCCAGTAAATGCGATGGCTTATTTCCTTGCACTTGGACGTTTGATTTTGTTCCAAGGCGCACTTTGCGTGTGCATCCATGTGCGCTATCATGTCGCCCAACAGTGATCCTGTGCATGTTTGTTTGCGTAACAGACCGATAGGTTTTATAGGATTTTAGTCCTTACAGTCACGTAAACTAAGCCTTAAATCGACACAAGCCTTCAACGCTTATGTGGCGAACTGTCAACGATGTAAGGCTTAATTTACCCGACTGTCTTACCTCCTCTCAGTCTAGCCAATGGGATGTAATCAAACTTTAGTCGGTCCATGGTGTACTTTAGGTTGCTTATCTTCTCAAAGATTGTATCTGTAACCCAATATGGCCAGGGGTGTGCTTTTCTGTAAATTTTCTAAAGATGTTGCAAAAGGTATTAACTACACAATACTGCAGAAATCAAATCCGTGTATGTACTTCAATAAAGAGCGCTCCCCAGACTTTGCCGATGGTGTATAAGTCAACTTTTTCAAGACCAGTAACCTTAGTGAGAAATTGGAAAAAGTTCTGAAAGTTTAAGGAGCAGTTTTTACAACAAAAATTTCTCGAAATCAAAACGTTACCTCATTTTGCTTTGAGACATTTAAATACTCGGGTAGATTTTTAATATATTTTTCCGTCATTTCGTCTGCCTTCGGACAGTGGGCATCTGTATTTAGTAGCTGCAAACAAAGTGTAATAGTGTACATTTAGTCAGAGCCAATCTCAAGCAAGATTTCGTAGAGTAGAGTTTCAGATCTTTGAACAGTGACATCTTACTTTTTGCCAAATACAGTATTTCATTCAAATTTACCGTATTTGCTCTAGTAAACCGACAGTTGGTTTATTTTATCAAGCTGGTGTCTAGACTGTCGGTAGAGATGTGCACGGGCCGGGCATGCCCGGCCCGGCCCGTGCCCGGCCCGGCCCGTGGGCCGGGCCGGGCATGCCCGTCAACGATTTTGGACGGGCCGGGCCGGGCCGGGCACCATTTCAGGCCCCCCGGGCCGGGCCGGGCCCCATTTTGATGCCCGTCGGGCTTAAATAAAGAACAGCAGAATACAAAAAAGAACACCTTGATTAGCTTAGCAATTGCCCCAAGTGAATTCAAAATACGCTCCGTTCTACCATATGCAGAATTATTTTAACAGTAATTGCAGCCTTGGTGCCGTTCATACACAAGCCTTTACCCCACCTGCCGACGAACTTAATTTTAAGCCTCAATTTGGAGCTTAGGCTTAGATTCAAGTGCACACTTTGATTTTTATATGTTTAGCTTCTGCATCTGGCTTTAAAAAGGGTGTCAACCACTGCCCTGGATATGTAATGTACATTGTGTATCATTTTCAATGACAAAAAACCCCAATATCCAATTCCTGGAAAACAACCCAATACCAGTTTGCACTCTAATTAAAAGAAAGCATAAATTTGAAATTCGCTGTTTTAAAATGCCAATTTCCAAAGCTTAACATGAAATTTAGCTTTTAATCTGAAAATTCATGCCAAATTTTCGAAAATTTAGTAAGACAAAGCAAAATTAACGGGCCGGACAGGGCCGGGCCGGATTTTGGGCGGGCCGGGCCGGGCCGGGCACCATTTTCAGGCCCCCCGGGCCGGGCCGGGCCCGATTTTGATGCCCGCCGGGCATGGCGGGCCGGGCATGCCTCACCTGATCGGCCCGCCGGGCCGGGCCGGGCCGGAAAAAAGGTGCCCGTGCACATCTCTAACTGTCGGTCTATTTTAGGGTGTGGTTTAATATGTGGTATCGGTTTTTTGTTTGGTGCCATGTATAGCCGTTGATTTGAGCCTTTTCACAATTTCTAAAATACCATTTTACCTATTTTGGGCACTTTCTGGTCTGAAACCTGTTTTCTTGACCAATTTGTTGTAAATAATATTAAAAACAGGCTATTTTATATCATCTACTGAACAAGAAGTGCTATTACTTAAATGGTTCTGATTATGAGAAAATGTCTTAAAAACTAATTCTCATAGACGAACATGTAGGTTTATTGGAGGGTGTCCGTTTATTAGAGCAAGTACGGTGCTTATTCTAATAGCAATCAATCTTACGTTATCGGTTCCATGATTTACAGTGTGAACAGGCACTGGCTGCCACTGGGCAGGCCAAGCAGGAGCGCTATTCTTTTCTGGAATGGTTAGCCCAGGAACTCCGTTCGGGTAAAATCCGGCAAGATTTGATAGGGCACTCATCAAGGTGCGGTTTACGTCAGTGCTTCGAACGTAAATCTAAACTGCTTAGGTTTTCGTCAAAACCACCCAGTGTGCGCGCCGGACCGTATGTATGTATGCTAAAACTAAACCCAAATTTCAGTGGGTAGCGTGCTCACAATCGCAGTTTCACGCTAAAAATCGCCAGAAACATGCAAATCTGAGCTGTAATACAGCTGAATTCGCCCGTTCTACGCATTTGCTACAATTTTCCTGTATGAAACTGATTAAATTGCTGAAAATTGGCTGAAATTGCATGCCAGGAAACCGAATGGGGTGGTAATATATCGTCTAGTAGCGGGTGCCCTTCTAGGGGTGCGGTGGGCAGGGGAGACATTTTAGGGGAAGAGCCTCTGTTACACGCACGGTCCACATAAACAGTGGTGGCCAAAAGAAGACCGCCTCTGGCCATTTTTCAAGTTTTCCGTTCAATATTTACGTTCACAGTTGACGTCTGAAAATTCCAGTCCGTTCACTTCGGAAGGGCATAACTCGAGGCTATAGAACGCTAGCAGGCTAGGACTTGGCTAAAACACACCCTGAACAAATAATAATAATAATCGAGCTAAAAATCTTTTCATTCGGTTGAAAATTGACAGAATGGTGGCCATTTGAAATTATTCAGAAAACTCGAAAAAAGGTCATTCTGTCTTTTTTGCGGCCAACACTGTACTGTATGTACAGTATGTACTTGTCTTGCGTCATAGGTTCCATTCAAAACGTTCATTTTCTGATCGTCAGCTTCAATGTAGCGTTTGCGGATTAGTGAACCCAATCGATAGTGCATAGCCATTCCAAGCTGAAGATACATGTAATACAGATTATATTATTGTCTAAAGACTAAAAACAACCGGAGTAAGTTGTCCCAGACCCTCTGGCCACGTATCAACGCCATTGGCGGTGTCCGTTGGTATGACCGAAGTTGGGGTTCGGTCTCCATGCCTCCATAGCTTTAAAGATTGGAATAAATAACTTTTAAAATACACCGTATTTTGAACAAACTTACGGCTAACACTAAATGGAGCTGTTGTTCTTGACTAAATACAAAAGAACATAAAATTGTATGAAGTATTAAGAACAACGCTGCAAGCCAAGCACTACTCATCTTAACAGCGTACAATCTGATAAGGAATTTATGCCCGGCTACTGAAGCTATGCTAAAAACTGCGTATGTAAGTAAAGTTTATTCCCAGACATACAGTACACATGTAGTAATAGCATAATGATAGTACAAAGTAACGATAAGAGCGATATGAGTCAAGGAAAAGGCATTGAGTTAGACATATAATAGCTATTTTATAACCCAAGCCTATCTATTAGTAAAACACGAAGAAAGATCTAAGCGACTGACTGCCTCTTTAAAGATAGAAAAAGATTGGCCATAACGCGAGCCCTATTAGTAATAATGTAACCATTTTTGGGAATCTAATCGTACAACCTACTGTACAAGAACAGTCATTAGTTTAGTTTAGTTTAGTTTATTCACTAAGTCCGAACAGAGTCATGTATCATGTCAGTGAGTCATGTAGGTGTAAGTCCAGAGTTAAAGTCTTAACTGCGTGTATATACAGTAGGTGGTGGATTAGGTAGGATACTGTACCTAGTTTTTTGCGTCTTTCGGTCTTGATGAGAATATACGGTATGATTATACAGCGTATTTTTGCACCACCATAGTTTCACTTGAACTCGAACCAACGTCAATCACCATACACAACCACAAAATATTTAATCAATAAGCAATAAAACAAACATGCAACCCACTAGGCGGCCAATGCTAAACTATCATGCCACCCTCGCCAAAAATTCTGGCGACCTTTCTTTGGAAAATCGACAATATAGATTTGGCGACTTGTCGGCTATTAGCAGCTCGCATCATACCCCCATGGTTTTACGGCGCATGTATGTATGAATGAATAAGTTCAGTTCCTGACTGACTTATCCGAGGCGCCTATTTTCTTCCGGCTTGGTTTGGAGTTTGCTTGAACGGTGGGGCGGCCTGTGACCAACTTCTTCACGTTCTTCTTGATAGTGGAGTTGAAAATGAGATAGATGCACGGGTTACACATGCGACTGACCTTGTGCAAGAGACTGAGAAAGATGGCACCCCACACAGAGTGCTTAGGAATGAACCAAAAGGACAGAGCCAATGACTGAAGGAAAGAACTTATCAGAAAGCCCTGCAACAACAAACTCCACTCGCTCGCGGCCGATTCACTGCTAATGTGCTTGTAGCGCTTCTGGCCCAACATATTCACGCTGTTTTTGGTGTTACGGATGTGAATAAAGATTGCCAAGTAGAGAAACATGGTAATAGGCGGTATAAAGCAAGAAATAAAGAACAGTGGCAGTAGTGGATAGATACCTCCGCTGCACTCAAAGAAATAGGCCAACTTCTCGTAACTGAACTCCATTTGACAGCCTCCTGCGTAAATCTGCGCTGCCAAAATAAAACTCAAACACCAGCAGAACCCAGCGGCGTAGTGCGTGCGCTTTTCGAACAGAGAAAACTCCATAAACGGCCATGCAAACAGACAGAACCGCTGGAAAGCTATCAGAAAGGTTTGAAAGAAGAGAGAGCTGCTTAGAATAGGAACGCAGATCAGAATCAGACGTTCAATGATATGCGGATAGAACGGACGACCCAGGAAAGCGAGCAGATTGTTGAAGAGCAAATTATAGAGCAGACCACCGATGTCACTGAGCGCTAAATGCCCGGCCAGCAAGTAGAAGTTATTTTTGAAGTCCTTTCGGAATCGCAGTGCCGCCATCACAACCAGAGCGTACAGTACAAGTCCGGTTACTGTAACCACAGTGTACAGAGCACCCGAAAACATCCGCACGCCAAACGAAACCTCCGTTAGATTAGACATTTGAGGCGTTGACTACTGAACTGACAGACTAGGCACGGTAGACAATCAACAGCCAGACCATTCTGTTAGCAGAATTCAGTTAATCCAATCATCAAGCATGGCTAGCGGACAACTAGAATTGCTGAACTTGTCAGATAATCAAGCAGCAGCTGCTTTCTTAGTGGCAAAGGTCATTGTTATACGAGAGCTCAGAGCAAGCGTACAGTACTGTTTTTCAGCTCCTCTAGCTTAGACCTATTTTGTAGTGACTACTAACTACTAACTACTAACTACTAATTTTTGGACATTTGTGACGTCATCAAGACTACAAATTGATAAGACTACTATTTCAAATTTAGTGACTACAAATAGACTACAAAATACTTTTTGAATTTGTGAATTAGTGGTCAGTAGTATGAAAGAGTTTGCAGTCGGAGTATCGTTCGTTCTACATTCAATTCAGCGCCCAGTTAGCTCACAGCGCGTATCTGCGTGAAATGCAATTATTTACTACTAAACAAACTAATAACTACCGTAAGTAATGAAACGTATTTGAATAGGCGCCATCAGAGCGAGTGTTTAGTCATTGCGCTGATGCTTTGGGAACAAAACGACACTCTCTCAGCCACACCAATTTGGAAGCGGAAGTTATGTGTCGCGTCAATGGACACTTTCTGTTCTCTGAGTAATGACCTGTTCTGATTTAGCGGTTTTTGTTGTGTTTAGCATACGTACATTGAAAGGCTGTCTCTATCTCTTTTTCTTGTCAATAATTCGGTAAACTTCAAGCAGAGAATTCAATTGCATATGTGCGTACTGCTTTTCCGCTGCTAATTACATCATTTTCATAGTTAGCACTGACTTTTTTATTACTTTACTTGGAATTTGAAGGAATTTTTGCGCAAATTTCAAAGACTACAAATAGACTACTAACTACGACTACATATTAAAAATTTGGCTTTTTAAAGACTACTAACTAAGACTACAAAATATTTTTGGTGATTTTTGAAGACTACTAACTACGACTACATATTCAAATTTGAAAAAGAAATAGGTCTACTCTAGCTTCATTAGTGCGCATTCATAATAACCACTTCGTTGACGCCTACGAAAAGATTCTGTATCACGACTGTCAAACAAAAAGACGGCGGTGAACGACAGAAAACCTTAATCTGGCAAACCCAACCAACATGAACGGAACCAGAATGGAAGAGGAGAATAAGAAGAGTGCAGTCCGATGGTGCTACGGTGCTTTTTACCTTTTGCCTTCTTGTGTTTCTTAACTGACTAAGAAGGTTTACGATGTGCGATTTTGCCTTGTATAATAAAAAGAGAAAAATGGCTACTCAGCATTTCTGTACCATTTATCGACAGTTTCATTTACGATGTTTGACGGTATAACCGAGCCTCTGTACGGTTCACAGTAGCTTTTGTTCTTAGTACTAAGGTTCAGTGCAGGTAAGCAACGCATGAAAGTAACGTCTAGTGACTGAGGACAACAGCAGCATGAACCAGGGATTACAGTAAGCTACAAAATCGGTAACGATCATGTACATTACTGCCATGCCGAGAGAGGGTACAGCAGCCAGCATCATCCAGATGTAGAAAATCAGGTATGCAGCATTGGTAACGCTCAGACACACACCGAACAAAGCAAGTTTACGGTCTGTATGGCTTACGTGACTCTCTCCCAGTACACCTGACACTTGCGTCTTGTGCGCTCGCAGCTTTTTAAACACCAGAAGATACAGCAGACTGGTGCAGATGTTGCAGCTGAGCAGAAACACTAGCAAGATCTTGTAGATCAGCGCCTGAAAGCTTTGAGATATGATTTGGGGATAATTATCTCTCATTGGTCTATACACAAAACTGAACGAGTTTCTAAACTTTTCCTAGTGGTGTGTCGTTGTAACCTTTTGCCCTTTTAGAGTAATCGAATTCCACTGTACTATAGACATATGGTAGGAAGAGACAAAAGGTCCGCAGCCTCCTTTACTAAAACAACCTTCCCATTTTGCTGTTGGTGTGTGCAATATAGAAATTCCATTAGGTTCCAGCAAACTGCACATACTTTGATGTGTTGATGTTGAAAATAAGGTGGCCCCACAGCTCCAGTACTGTTGTTGATAGGATAAGAGATTCCAGTGTAAAACACGTTCAGTACAGATACTGGTATCGGCAGCAAAAGCTGTAAAGCTAGTACGATAACTAAACTTTTCTTTGTCCACAACTATAAGAAATACTTGAGATAATCAGATCAGAGCGGTTTGGGATTTAAAATGACTGACTTACAGTCGTATGCAGGTGTTGATGACAGATGGCTGTGAACCGGTTGGCAGCCATAGCCACCATGCCCACCTGTTGACCGACAAGGGCGTGTCGTGCCAAGAAAGCAAACACACTGACAGTTGCTTGAGGAAAAGCTCTCACCAGGCGATCCATTCCAAGCCAGCCTATCATAGGGAACTTGAGCAGAAAGCACGAATTGAGCGACAGCGCCAGATCTTGAAATCCGGTCAGGATGCAGAATTTGTAGAAAGCTGAATTACTGAAGTCTTCCGAATTTCGATGGCGTATCAGGATGTAGAGAAATGCGCCGTAGGTTGGTAGAGACAGAGCTACAGGCACAGTCAGCAGCTCGATCAGCATACTTGCAGTTGTAAACAGGGACTAATTATCGGACTCTCTGCGCAGGCAGGACTAGAGGTTTCAGAAGAATAGTTACAAATTGAGAGAAAGTGAACAATGGAGGTTAATTACAGCAGTAGCTTGAATACTGCGCTTATTGGACGTCCACTGTGTTTACAATCGCCCATCATACGGACCTTGCCACTGCTTGATGTTAGGCTAGTCTAACATTACAATATGACTCGTTAAAGTAATTCAACTGTAGAATCATACTGTGTCAGGCCAGATAAGTATGTACAAGCAGTTTATGCCTCCTAGAGGTTTTATCTAGAAAGAATAGTTGTCCAGTAGCTTTTTTGTCAAACTGCAATATGGATGGCCATAGAAAAGACAACGAGAGATTTATTTGGTAGTCCAACAGACATTGCAGCTAGGCACTTAGCCTGTACGTTCGTAGTCCCGCTCATGATCTGACAAATTTCAGTGACAAAAATCTGTCCCAGTAACCTGTTCTATCCAGTCACAATAGCTGGTCACTCTGGTATAGACCCCTAAACTCCAGAAAATCAGTAAGTAATACTGTACAAAATACCGTAGTAGACCAGGTATTCCAGGCCGGGCACAGCCCATGCCCCATGACACTATGCCATATTGGAACCAGCTACCATCGGTCTTGCGAATCAGCGGACCACCGCTGTCTCCCTACAAACCAACTACAGTAGCATTGTACTGTACACAATACAGTACCTGACAAGCATCCTTGCCATCAGCGGCAGCACAAATGGAGGTTCTGCGCAAAATCTTGCTATACAATCTTTTGCATTTTTTGAACTCCACTATGTTCAGCTGCACCTCCCTCAGCTGGTCGCTTTGTTTGTTTGAACCTTCTAGAAATATAGTGCTTACTGTGGCCATAGATCTGAATTCGGTAGTTCAGATATTTAACGCCATGTATGGCACCAGTGCCCAATGATAGGAGTACAGTACCGTACCGGTACTTAGATAAGTTATGCTGTGGCACCTTCACGGTGCCACTGTCAGCGTAGTACCACTACCCTGAGTACCGGAGCCATGGTACGATATGGTGTTAAATGCATGACAGTTCTACCTTGAGTGTCTCCCCAGCCCGTCAGAGTCATGGTAGTGCCGTCTGCTTCTATTTCACTGTCGTTTTTCGGAAGACAGATTGGTTGAAGTTTGTCACTGAATTTCAGTGTTCCTTTGAGCTGAAAAAAACAGGACATTTGACTGAAAGCCAGTACATCTCACCACTATATACTGTCCAATTTGTAGTAAATTAGTTGTTTGCACCTACTTTAATCAAGGCAATGTCGTTCTGCGTGGTTCTACCGGTCTTTTTGTTGTCCACGTAATTCGGGTGCACCGTAACCGATTGAACGTGTTCAACTATGCCATCGCGTCGATCCTTGAGGTCGAATTCGGCCACTCTAACTACTGAATAGCCGATAGCTAGTCGGTCTTTGCTAAAATTGTAGTGTTTAGCCGTTCCATGGCAAGTCATTATAATGAGTTCGAAAGTGGCGTTATTGCTGTCCACTGTGTATACAGTATGTACTTACACGCAATGAGCTGCGGTCAAAATCCATTTTTCACCCAACACTGAGCCCCCACACTGGCCTTTGTATAGTTCTACAACACGTACAGTATGTAGTCTTCTTATGCACAGAAAGATTGTGATTGGGTTATGTTTTGTTATCCAGTTGCTGTGTGGTCGTTTGTTTTCTGCTTGTCAAATTGTAAAAATCCTGTCTCTGAACTGAACTGCAAAAATGCGTTCAAAGCCGTATTTTTTGCTTTAAAACGTGTAAAAAAAGCGTATCTTTATCTAAAACCTTTAAAATAGCCTATTTTTGCTTTAAAACGTGCAAAAACCTATTTTACGCACGCAACATAATTCAACTAAAATGCATTTCTGAAACCCAATTTCGACATTTTTAAACATACTTTAACTCCTCCGAAATACTAGACCTATTTTGTATTGGCTACTACTAACTACTAACCACTAATTTTTTGGGGTTTTATGACGTCATCAAGACTACAAGTTCACTACGACTACATATTCAGATGTTCAGAACATACTTTGAGTCCAGAACCCCACGTACGTATATATTTACACTAATCAGTGTTTCACAATTCCAAATTAATTAGGGTTTCGGAACCCTTGGGGCCTCAGAAACCCTACTTAGAGTTTCAGACGCCCAATTTACAGCCTCCGAAACCATATTTAGGGTTCCAAAACCCTGTTGGGTGGGTCCCTGAGACCTTAATCAGGACCTCTGTCCTGGAACCCTATTTACGGGTTTAGAAACCCAAAATAGGGTTTTAAAAATCCCCTCCCCCCAAAAAAGAGGTTTCTCCGAGAATCGGATCTGGGATGGGGAAATCCACCTTTTCCCATCTACAATGTACGTACATACATGTACAGAGGACCATTTAAAGGCAACATACTTCCATTCTTGCGATGGTGCAACTCAACTCTAACTTGCCAGGGCCAGCTGAAAGGCGTAGCAATAGTTCCTCCGACTATACTGGACATAGCTTCCAGAATGGGACTGGGAGTTTGGCCGCATTTTGCGCCGTCAGCGGGCTTGGGAGTTGTTGTTGTCGTCGTTGTTGTGGTTGTCGTCGTTGTACTTTCTTTTTTCCTACTGCTTTCCAGTCGATTGCGGAAAAATTCTTGCCAAAAGCTCGAGTCGAAGTTGAATCGAGCGGCCACTGACTCCGCAAGCATACAGATAAAAATAATTTGCAGTCTCATTTAAACTATATCTGATAGAGCATGTGCATATACTACGTAGTGGAGGGATGGTAGTACAAACGATGGTGCGATTTAGTTAGTTTATCAGAGCGTAACACGTGGGCATAGCCAGCACAATTTATTCCAAAAATAACCGTCAGTCATTCATCGATTATAGCTAGTCTTAGCTTCCAAATAATACAGGCACACACTTTCAAGGGCAAATCAGTCTGAAGACAGCAGTCCTATGGCAAGAGTTTAGTCCAAATATACACAAATCACATGCACAACCTGGTAAAAGACCAAAAAGCACACGGTAAATTCTGACGTTACTGCATCTAACGATTAGAGGAACAATTACTCAATGGCATAACAACCGCTCTCGCTAATTGCCAGCAGTAATTTATGCTGCAAAATGCTGAAACTGGGGTAGGCCGGCAGATCCAGCCGGTTGAAACAAGTGTGCGCTCTCGGCAAACTCGCCACCGAGCCCCATTTTTCGATCGTAAACCGTTTTCGGCCGTGACTGCCGCGTAAAGCCGAGAAACCTTCGTAAGGAATGCTCGAAGTGCCGGTAACGAACTGCAAAAAAGTTTGCCTCTTGCAATAGTCAGAAAAAATAGAACTATACCTGCAATAGCTGCAGACGTTGCGCATTTGTGAAGCGCTCAACTGCCTTCCAAAACCAGCAGATCACAATGTGCGTATCGCTGTAGCCACTTTTGTACTCGGTATTCTGGCGCCAATCGCCTATATCAATTTCGACGGTGCCCGAGAGCACCAACTCGAGTTCGCGAGCGTCGAATACATTTATCAAGTTTGAATCGACCACCTAGAACGGTACACTGCGCATTTTTGCAGGAATATCGATTTTTTCACCTCGTAGAAACCTCTGAGTAGGCTCTCGGCTTGTTGTCGCACACCACGCTCCAGTCTCCAACGAACCATTCGCTTTATGTAGTCGTGTTTGTTTTCTTCGGAGACTGCTATCTGACTACCGTTTACCTTCAGTTCGCGCTCGATCACCTAAAATTTGCATAGAACGGAACAAAACGTGTTTCCTTCGAAGGACGACATCCACACCTTTCCTCCCACGTCCTCGCTGACGGCAAAAGTGAGCTGTAAGTCTGAGGTTACTTTGTTGTCCTGTAGCCATAGTAGACTGGCGTGGAATTGACTGTCCAACCCTTCTATGTCGCTCACTGAGCAGGGTCTAAATTTGGAATAAAGTTTAAAAACCAAATTAATTGCTTTCTCCATAAAAATCTCCTACTCTCTGAGAAGAAATTTGTAAAAGGATCGCGTGAAGAAAGTGTCGATTAGGTAGCGATGGATCAGCGCCAGTCCCAGTACTCGACCGCAGAAATAGAACCTAAAATTTGCATAGAGCGGTGCCAGCAACAGATAGACTACTCAGATGCGCACCATTCAATGTAATTGTCAACAAACACTGACATCGGACTAATTTGAACGGTGTAGGTGTCATTGGCGGAATATTCAAACAGTCCGTAGTATGGATTGAAGAGTTCTCTGGACAGAAGGAAGAAGAACTCACGCGATGGACCGCCGTAGTCCAGTCTGAAATGGTTTTCACTGGCCAGTAATGATTGAATACTGAAAATACATACCCATCTTCATCATCAAAGGCCACACAGAGTTTGCATCGCTGTAGGTCACGTTTGTGTGCCGCTAAAACTTGTTCAAACGCATCTGTTAGCAACCTTTCACGCCTCAGGGTTAATCTAAATTTTGCTTTGTTCCAAGTCAATTTTAGTTTTGGCAGAATTGCGCACTTGAGCTTTCCCGGACCCTGACCGTAGCCCCGTGTCTCGAGATTTCTATAGAAACCAGCCAGTTTTTCCTCGAAAATGTCGTTTTCCTTAGTTTCCTTCGACTTTGAATCACCGCTGATTTCTGTTTCGAATATACTGTAAACAGAAAAATTAAAGAAATCGAAAACTTATGTGCCCATCCTGTCAAAACTTTTACCTCAACACCGATATCAGGTCAACGTCATTGGAGTAACGGTTCAACGCTGACACACCAACTTTTGAAATGGTTTTCAGCTTTTTTAACAGTCTAGCATCTTCAGCCAATGAGGGGAGTCGGGATTTTAGCAAATCCACAAAGTCTGGGCGCCGTATGAATGCCACCACGCAGTCGTGGTAATTTGAATCCTAAAACATAATTATAACAGCTATGAGGGGTACTGTTGTTTGTCTATACACATACACATTTACCATGCACAAAATACACGTACACATTAAAAATTCCGATGCACACTTCCATACACAAACAGAACAGTACTCAAATGTGTATTTTTGCGTATATGTATTTTATCAGCAAAAATCAATAAACAACTATGCAAGCAACAGAATTTGAAGATTTAGATCTTTTTGCTGAAGAGTAGATCTCCTCATAAAGCCATAAAATAGCCCCAGGTGTCTCAGTTTCAAAGCTATCGTTGTTTTCATGCTGTGCATTTGGGAGATTTAAATTTCTGACCTTTCTAGTTTGAAATCTGGTCAAAAATTTGCATTTGCAGTGCGACATACAAATATACACAAAAATACGCCTTTGTTTTGTTGAATTTGTATACACAAAGTACCAGGGTTGTATATTTTTCCGAAAAAAACCTCGGCCTGTTTTTTTCCAGTTTTTTTTCGGTTTTTTTCCGGTTTTTTTCCAAAATCGCGGAAAAAACTCCAGCTCAAGTTCTGAGTACCCTAGCTTGGTTTTATGATTCCTAACGCTTTCTAGCGCCTTCCTGAGTCTTTTCAGAACAGAAATACCCGTCTTACATAGATATAAATCAGGAAACAGGCATGAAACTGTATCTGATAGTAGAGTGCGAACTGGTATTGGGTATTGGGTATTGGGTGTATTGGGGTGTTTTCCAGGTATTGGGTATTGGGTATTGGGTATTGGGGTTTTTACCCCCCAATACCCAATACTAAATTGGACAATTAAAAATAGAGAAAAATCGATGTTGATCTGAAAAAGTGATCTGAAAAAATCGAAAAAGTTGATCGATGATTCGGTTTAGCAAGCTGTTTTCGCGTTAAGGAGCGTCCATAAACGACGTCGTTCGAAAATCCCGATTTTTCGGAGCCCCCTCCCCCAAAATCGCCTTGCGTCGTTTCTAGGGGACCCCTCCCCCTAAGACGACGTCGTTTTCGGTTTATCTCATTTCTAATGTAATGTAATCTAATGTACTGTTATGTCCTAGCACCGTATGTACAGTACCCATGGCTATTGCGGTGGTGCACAATTTCCTGCGGAGTTAGGAAAAAAATCGCCGGAAGTAAGAAACAGGACTGAATTACGAAATATTAAGTACCAAAACTGTTAATTTCCGCTAATTTTACGCCTAAAACGGCTTCTAAATGCTTTCTGAAAGGCTAATTTTTCAAAATTTTCTCGCCCTGCTTGGGCAGCGGCCCAACTAGCCTCTTAAAAATTTTGATTGCAGTGCCAAAAATCTTGTGTACACAACTAGAGTGTACCTATCCACTGAAATGAAATTTTTGGCCCAGCTACGCAAGTATTGGGTATTGGGTATTGGGGTATTGGGGGTCTCAGGTATTGGTATTGGGTATTGGGGTATTGGGTTTTTTAGGTATTGTTCGCACTCTATCTGATAGGCCCCATCAATAAACACTATATGTAAATTTTCTTACAGTAGTTTACCTTTTTGTTTTAAATTGCCAAATTTGGTCTTTTCTGTTGTTTTTCTAACAGTTTTGAGTTAGTCTGGCGTATTATACATGGCAAAAGTTCATTTTTTAACTGAAAAATGACATAAATTGGCTATTTTTAGCTTGAGTTTTTTTCCACGATTTATGTTTTTTCCGACCCTTAGGAAAAAAACCGGGAAAAAAACACCGGAAAAAAACACACCTCACAACCCTGCAAAGTACCATACACATTTAACATTAGCTGTGTATACGCATACACATACACATTCAGAAAATCCAATACCAAGCAACAGTAATCAGGGGTACTTTCAAATGCAAGTCTGTTTTTTTCCGGGACGCATTTGCGTTTTTTTTACAACTTCAGGCACAAAAATTGCTAAAATTGCCTTTAAACAGGTATTTTCAGCTCAATTTGAGTCTAGATTAGAGTTTTTTTTAGCAAACTACGATTTTAAGCGATTTTTACTATGCCACAGGTTTCACAGGAATATAGGATCAGTCTGCAAACCCCCTCTCCTTTGATGGATGGATATGCATGCGATAATAATGGTAGATGCATAAAAACTGTACTTCTTCATTTTCGTTTCCGTCACCAGGTGGCGCACTGCGCGCTCGGCGCCGCCCCTGTCGCACGCCATTGGCGGCTACCGGCAGACGCGGATCGATAAAGGTGGTGCGCCGGAGACGATGGTCAACGAAAAACGTCTAAATACAACAGTGTATAAAATAAGCAAAAGTTACAAAAAACCAACAACTACATACTGCATACCTTTCCAGACGGCTCAGCTTTCATCTCCCATCCTTGCGGCAGTGCTTGACTCTTATCAGCGAAGCAGTTGATGAAAGTGACTAGGTCGCGATTGTTCTGGTAACGCTCCAATTTGGAGGGGTCTTTGCGGATTCTGTGCACCATATGTCGCACCGAATTCTTGGCCGAGTAGATTTGTTTGGCAGCCTGAGGATGCGCTGGTTTTTGTTTGAATTTCGTTGTAAACAAGCCAACCTCATTGTTGTGAAGAAAAGTGACGAAGTCCGATCTTGCCAAGAACTGAGCCACCGGCCAGTGACTGGTGTCTTTGGAAGTGTGACCCGAGTCGGTCCGACCCAATGTCGACCCGATCGTTCTGCGAAGGCACACGTATCTGCAGAAAATTTGCATAGAACCGTGTCTGTCCTGGACTACTTCAGATTCGGTTGCTTAGTCCAACCTCAGGCTTGTGCTCTCTGGAAAGTAAGAAAGACTTACCGCTTGTCCATTAGTCGCCGGTGGGCATGCTCGGAGTTCCTCCTGGCGATTTCGCCCGGCTTGCAGTGAGGTCTCTCCCAGGAAGTGACACGGTTCAAGTGGTCGACAAAGAAAACTCTTCCGTGTCTGTCCACCCTGGCCTCCCAGTCTGAAGCAAGAAGCACTCTTCTGGGTGCGATTAGTCTGCTTAACAGCCACCACCACATGGCTGCCCGGCCCTCTTATACTCAGTTCAGCACGCGGCCCGATATGTCACGGACCATTAGACCAGTTAATTGCAAATCGAACACTTGAACCATTTGATAAAAACAAATGGACACATCCGATGGCTCTTTGTCTCTGATGCCAATTAGAGAAAAGGTTAACTGACGCACTTGGAGGCAGCACCAAGTCCAGCACAGCGCCGTGGGTGCGGCGCTGACGGCGTCCACATCGACACTCAGAAGCAGGGATGTGAGGTGGGAAAAAAACACCGGAAAAAAACTGTTTTTTTCCGGAAAAAAACCGGTTTTTTTCCTAAGGGTCGGAAAAAAACATAAATCGCGGAAAAAAACTCAAGCTAAAAATAGCTAATTTACGTCATTTTTCGTTTAAAAAATGGACTTTTGGTATGTATAATAGGCCATACTGACTCAAAACTGTTAGAAAAACAACAAAAAAGACCAAATTTGGCATGAAAAAACAAAAAATGCAAACTGCTGTAAGAAAATTTGCATATAGCGTTATTTATGGAACCTGTCAGGCACTGTTTCATGCCTGTTTCGTGATTTATATCAATGTAACACGTGTATTTCTGGTCTAACAAGACTGAGGAAGGCGCTAGAAAGCGTTAGGAATCATAAAACCAGCCTAGGATACTCAGAACTTGGGCTGGAGTTTTTTTCCGCGATTTAGGAAAAAAACCGGAAAAAAACCGGAAAAAAACTGGAAAAAAACAGGCCGAGGTTTTTTTCGGAAAAATATACAACCCTGCTCAGAAGTGCAGGGAGCGTCGAGAGAAACACTGAGACAGGGGGTGCAGACTGTTTGAGGAGTCTTCAGCACGAGGGTGGCTTGCTGCTGATCCTCCCAACCGTCCCCGCAGGAACCGAGGCGCCACACTCCACGCACTTGACATACACCTTCAAACACAATAACAGTGGGCACATTTGAGAGTAGAGAAGAAAGAGCATTAGCAATTGGTAAAGTCAGTGCAAGAGTTACTGAATGAAAGTTGGGCAGAAAATGACAAGGATAGTGATACAAAATTCACAGATAGGCAGATGAACTGAAACCAAAGAGACAGAGACAGTTTTGCAGGAGGAGATGAATCATACTGACTGAAAAGCAGGCAAAGGCCATACATGGGCTGGAAAAATCTGGAGGGGGGGTCTGGAGATCTCGGGGGGAGGGGGGTTGTTCCCCAGAAAAAAGTCCAAAAACGTCTATTTTGCTTTAAATAAGCGAAAAATTTCGCCCTTCGGGGGGTCGCGGAGGGAGATGGCCGGCCGAGGGGGTGGTATTGGATGACGAGGGGAGGGATTAAACCCCCCTTACCTCCCCGCGGCCCATATATGGCTCAGGCCTATTGGTTAAGTGGCACAGACCATGCTAAAGGCAGCCTAAGATCAGGGAGACAGAGACAGTCACTCATGACTTTACTACAGTGACAAAGAGAGCGATAGAAAAGCATTCAGTCCTGGCAGAAGCAGTGTAATTCATACAAAAGTCGGGCTCAAAGGAAAGACGAAAGGGATATGGGCTCACCATCACTGAGTGCCAACGACAATTTCTCTGGCCTCCTCATTCTGGGTGACTTGACTGGAGTTCCAGACTGAGATTTTCGGCCACTTTTGCTCCTTCTACACTTATGTGGGGTCATAGAACTGGAGCTGGGTCCTGGAGAGGACACTTGCTGATCAACAGTTGTTGGCGATGGAGTTGTATCAGTGGCCGATTGAGAGCACTGCGAGATTCCACTGTCTGAATTTTTGTTCTTCTGAGCTGCTAGGCCAGAACCTCTGCAATGAGCGCAAATTTGCATACTGCAGCGCAGAGCAAGATGGACTGGGTCTGGGTTAGGAGAAGGTAGACGAAGTCAATCAGCGATATTGGCTCAAAACGCAGAGCCGGAAAGAGAAATGAGCTGTTTGTCAGCGGAGCAGCACCCTTGGGCGTGCTTTCAGTTGCCAGTGGTTAGGCAGGATAAATTTTCTTTTCTAAGAGCCCATTTCATCATGTTTCTTCTGAAGCCAGCCGGGCGAAATATTTGTCAAATGTATTTCGCTTTGCTCTGTGGGTCTCATAGAGATAGGCGGGCTTTGTTTTGGTGAATGGGCAAAATGGAAGAAAACAGAGGGACACGTAAAACTATTCATTTGAAATTCAGCAAGCTTAACCCCCCAATATGTATATGGAGTACATTTGGGAATTTGGGAATCCTATGAATTCCCAAGGCAAAAAATCAATGATGATGAAATATGTCCTTGATTAGCAGGCCTGGGAATTAAAATGGCGTAGAATTCGCTTTTTGCGAATTTGTTGGGAATTTTTCGAGCTTGGAAATTTAGCAGCTGACTCATTAGCCCCTCAACTGTCAAACTCCCAAGTTTGCTTGACAACGCGTCAGAGCGAGTCCGGGTGAAACTACGAATTCTGAGTCATCAACGAAGTTAAAAGAGCTGGACGGTCGCGAATTTGCAAGAATCCCAATCTCTGTTTGGGAATCAGCTAGAATTCGGGGCCACATAAAAAGGACTGGGAATCCTAGCAAATTCCCAATGAGTCATCTGGGAATTGTATGGTAATCAAGATTCAGTGGGAATTTAGCGGTAGTCGCGAAGGAGTTAAGTTATAGCCATGTATGAACAAACAAACAAACAAACCGCGTCTCTCTGTCCGCTTCAGACAAGTTGCTATCAGATCTGGAAGTTTTTCTTTGACTGGAGTAACTCCTTGACTCTCTAGAACAGGAAGCCATCAGTTCCTCATCCCAGTAAGGCTCCTCCAGGGCCGGAATCCTGTCCTCATCTACGAGTTCCTTGTTAGCTTGATTGTTGCCACTGGACTGAGGGACAACGTCTAAACGTGATCGCATGTTGGCAGTTCAAAATAGAGACAAGCACGCAAGCGACGGGACCGCTATCAGAGTTTTACGAGCTTGAAAGCCGCAGGCCGCCTGGACCCACATAAATCCCAATTTCCATCTGCCTTGCCACTTGAAGAGACAACGAGAGGCTGTCAGATTTTAGCCCAATAAATATCAATGCCGTTGTACTATGGGCTGTAGGCCTAATATCTACTAGTCTAGTGCTATGCACATGTACAGAATGTGATGAGTTCTTTTTGAAAATTAATGCCGTTTAACTGTAAAATTGCAGTGACAACTCCCAGATGTACGTTCATTTTAAAATGTATTTTCCTTCTGAAAATCAAAACCATAGACGTATCATGATTTAGGATCTTATTGGAACCTCCTGTCTGGCCCGCATTTTCAAATTTCCGGTCCTGCCCGAAAAATCGTGCAAAATCGGTTCTGCGAGCATTATACCGTACAAAAGTAAAATTTCTAATGATGTAGCAAACTTAAAATTAAAACAGATGAAAGAAAAGCTTGTTCTGAGTACATTAAAATCTGCTAGTTTTAAGAAAATAGCCCATTGACTATCCAAAAATCCTAAATGGTCTGAAGAAATTAATCAATTAATAACTGAAAATCGATTTACTTGCTGTTCAGTGGTCTAAAAATTAAAATTGCTCTATTAGACAGGTTGAAGACTTTTCTAATTAAACATTCTTCTATTTTATGAACAAAGAATTACATGAAGTAAAGTGTTTTACAAGGCTGCAAACACAGTCTTTTCATTCAGACATTCAACTGCCATAGTTTATGCTAATTATTCGTACATTTGTTAACAATTCAGCCTATTTTACTGCACTCTACACAATTTTGACTTCCTCAAAATCCTCAGCCGGGTAGCCCGGTCCGGAACGTACAGGGCTCTAAGACGAAAACACCGACCCCATATTTTTTAATTATAACTCAAATGTTCTACACTACCAAAATTAAAAATTGGCATTGAAGACAGACAGAACGCTTGGCTCTCACCAGAGTCGTGTAATTCATCAGAGTGTTCGGGAAAATAGGCCAATGGGGGTGTCAGGTCGCCACTTCCGAGTGCCGGCTGTACGTCTATATCATCGACCAAGTGTTCAAAGTCCGGGACCGCAGTAGTAGTAGGCGAGGAGACAACCGGCTCTATTTGGGTCTCGTCTGAAACTGTGCCTTTAATGGCAGTTGGGGATTAGGTGAGCAAATCCTTAGGCTCAAGACAGTACCAGTACGCACCCATCAGTCATAAATAAAGCGCTTAGCGCTTAGGCCACCGGAGAGGAAGGGAGACACCCAACTTCTACTTTGAGGTCCATTGATTGGGGGCTTAGAGCGCGCCTGCAATTTGGCCCTGGCCGTTTGGTTTCCAGCCCGAAATCTAATTACCAACTTTAGCCAACCCCCAAAAAAGCCCTATCCTCCACTGACTGTTCTCAGCCACCCTACGTAAACGAGTGCCTATTTTTATTATTGCACCAAGAACGACTAGACGCACGGGACAGACTGGTGGCGACAAAGGCCTTGAACTGAATTTTTACTTCCATTCAATCGCTCGCACTCTTGTTATGACCAGTTGCGCTTTGACAGGCTGTTTTGACGCGCCGCCAAAAGGTGGACAAGCTTCGCTATCTATACATGTCGTTGGGGGTAAAGAGGGGACGGGTCCTCAAGCCCGATTTTTCGGCAAAACTCCCCCCAGCGGATTTTTTGGGGGACCTGAAAACCCACTTTTGGGGTCCAAAGTAAAGAAAACTATAGTTCAGACAATACATTCTGCAGCACAAAATTGGGTTTCCCCTACCCTAGAACCCAAAACCGTTTTTAGTCTGCTTAGACACCAATGATTGGGCTTTTCAGGTTACTTTCAAACCCTAAACTGGGTTTTCAGGTTGCTTTAGAAACCCTAAACAGGTTTTTAGCACTGGTTAGAAAGTGTAGAGAGCCTTTTAGGCTAAAAGCCTCTCTATACTTTCTAACCAGTGCTAAAAACCTGTTTAGGGTTTTAGGTTGATTTTTTAATTTTAGGTTGATCAGAAACCTTAAACAGGACTTAAGAACTGCATTCAAATCACTAAAACAGGGTTTTGCACTTGCTTTAGATTCGCAATTACAGTAGGGTTCTTAGTTAGAAAACGTATTTCAATCTGTATTTTATCGCTGGAACTCGTATGTATTCAATACGTGCAGTAGTTTGAGTGAAAACCAGCTTTTTATTGCATTTGTTGCTTCAAATTTCAGTCCGACGCGAAGATTTGTTTTTTTTTTCGTTGGGGTCAGTGGCAGTGTACGTACGTACAGTAAGAGAGAAAATAGTATGTAGGTTGTACAGAAGGTTAAGGGTCACCCGGTATGAAGCTCTATCTATGTACCTCTAGATCGCTTGGGTTGGCTGTAACCAGGCTTGTTTGTTTTCCGAAAAACTCAAGCCGGATTTTTCCCGGTTTTTTACGTTATTTTTGCAAAAGTTATTTTCGAGATGACAGAAAAAGATGTTTGCCAATCGCTTTTTATTGCTGAATTCAATGAAATAGTGTTAGTTTTATTGCCAAATATGTGCACACTAGTTTCATGTTGTAGAGCAGCATACATACATGTAACAGCTCCGGCCGGGCAGACCTGGGAGCAGTGTTGTGCCTAGTAAGTACTGGGCTTTTCAAAGAAAACCCGGTAAGTACTCCGTAAAAAATTATGTAAACTCGGTATACCCTTAAAAATTTAGAAATATGTTACAATTTGTCTGAAAATGATTACCGGAGTTTTCCACCTACAATGTACATGTATATAAGGCCCCTCCGGTTATAAGACCCGGGTCTTATAACTGGGTTTCTTGTCTTTGTTTTGTTTCTTCATACACTGGTGTCAAAGAATGGATGGTTCAGAATCAAGCGAAACGGTCAGTCTGATTGACTGACCAATACTGTAGATAGAAACTAAGTTTGGCCTGCATCACTCACGTGCGTACAGCCGTTAAACACACTTTGATTACACTCTTGTTGTAAAACCCGGGCAGCGATTCCGATGGAGGAAGGTGCGATCGAGTAGGAAGAAAAAGATTGGTCAAAAACAAGAGAACTCAATACCTACTGTATGTACTAAAACTCAATCGTTAAGCCGTCATTTATGAAAGCTAAATTTTTAGATATTTCAAAACTTTCTAACTATCTTCAAACCAAAACTGTTATCTTATGCTCAGAAGAAGACTAGCTTCTACTTTTGGAAGGTTTAACTCCACCCACGGATGATCAGTGCCTGTTCAAAACTCTACACCCGTTCGCAAAGTTATAGTTACTAGTGTTCCGACGATATCAAAATTCGTCGATATTCGATATCGATATTTATAGTTATGTAAGAAAATCTGAAAATTTGAAAGGGCAAACTGCTCTCGCTGCTAATCAGTCAAGTACTGATGCAATCAGCCATCTGAAATCAATTAAGCAGAGATTGGCAGAAAAGGTAGTGGCCCTTCTGAAGCCCTTCAATAAAAGGTTGATCCCCTCAGGCCTATGCTCCACCCTGCCAAAAATCTTGACTTTAGTAAAAATCCGACTTTTTTCCTTACGATCCTTTCAACCACCCATCAGGCCGGCGGTGCGCCCTCAGGATTTGAAAACTTACCACCCCTCAGCCGAAATGCAAGCCCATGTCTGCTTCTGCCCTCCTGCTTTAAGTGTGCGGAGTGAGCAGCTCTTCAGTGCTGCTGCAGACATTTAAGAACCTAAGCGTTGCTGTCTGAAAGCCGACATTGCCGAGAAATTGATGTTTCTGAGAGCTATCATGCCACTGTTATGTTTTGACTACCATCGATTCGATTTCTGAGTTGTCCAGGAAAAACTGTTTTTTTCACTGTTCCAAAGAGATAAACTTGGTGTCAGTTTTGTTTCTGCCCTACTTTTCCACCCAAAAAATATCGAAAATATCGATGCGAAATATCGCGATATCGACATCGATATCGATATTGGAAAAAGGGTCGATACATCGACTTTTCGATATCGATATCGATATATCGTCGGAACCCTAATAGTTACCTTGTACGTTACTGCCCTTTGTCGTAATGATAATACGTCACGTACGAGTACATGAGTGTCCCGCTTACACTTATAAACAATGCCAAAGCCTAGACTTAGACTAAATTAGATTCTATGGCTTTGCTCACGTAAACTAACCGGTATACCTGCAGAAGCGGAGTGTCGGAAGTTGACCACGAGTGTGAGCTGACCTCCGAACATGCTGGCAGACTTGTTCAGCTGTGTGCTGTTTCGGATGGGCGGTCGCAAGACGAACGCATATTGACAAGTGCTAAAATAGCATCTAATTTAGCCATTAATTGCTCTCCTAAATCTGCTAAAACAAGCGTCGCGTGCCAACCTCTGCCGACGAACTCTGTACTGTTCGAGCAGATAGGCCACCGATGTGCTGACTTTTCCGATGGTCCTGTTGCCCAAATTAGACCAGCTTTTCTCCTTAACTTGGATCTCCAGCTCCTTGGTTGGATCGGCGTTGAGCACGAAATTCTGAATTACGGTTGACCTTCAATAAATAGATGGAAGCAAGGTGACCTACGTACCAGGTCAGTCCAGGAGGGCGAGACTGAATTGGCCAAGGGCGCCGTTTTGAACGAAATCTGACTCATCAGAATTTTTATGTAGTGCTGGCCTTGAGAGAGCTGATTGCGGCGTAAGTGACGGCAGTGCACGGCTGAAATTACACAGTATGTATTACCGTAACTCTAGCTCAGCCATTCGTCGCGAGACAACCACTGACCTAAGGCGAATGAAATGAAATCGATGATAGATACAATATATATTTGATAATACGTACCCACCAGGGCTGTTGGGTCGGTTTTTTTCCTCGGTTTTTTTCGTTTTTTTCCAGAAAAAAACCGGTTTTTTTCCTAGGGGCTCGGAAAAAAACTAAAATGCGGAAAAAACTCAAGTAAGTTTTTAAAGGAAATAGACACAATAACTGGTTAAATTCGCTTCCAACGCTTTGAATTTACGTTAATAGAAGCCTTACAAGCATTTCCGTGGCATAACTTAGCTGTTTTTCGCAAAAAATACCGGTACCATTTTCAGGCAACTTTTATTATTGTATTTTTGATGTTTTAAAATCAAATTACTACACTAAAACATGAAATTAGTGCATTTTATAATAAGACTCACGCTATTTCGGTGAATTCTGCAATAAAAAGCGATTGTTAAAAAATTTTTTCTGTCATCTCGGAAAATAACTTTTGGAAAAAAACCGCGAAAAAACAGGAAAAAACCGGAAAAAAACCGGCTTGAGTTTTTTTCTGGAAAACAAACAGCCCTGGTACCCACCCTACACCCCCTGAATACGCCACTGCCTAGCGAAGAAGGTTTGTATCATACATGCAACAGGGGGTCTGCCCCCCACCCGACTTAGACCTCCGAGACCATTTTTCCTACCCCCCTTCGGTTTTTCAGGCAAGTAACTTTTAGCAAATTTTCGCCTTTTTTTCAATTTCAGACACAAAAATTGCCAAAATCGCCAGTAAAACAGTACTTTTTAGCTGTATTTCAGCAAAAAATAGCGATTTTTGACGAATTGTAGCCGAAAATAGCTGTTTTTCGATTTTTTGAGCGTTTTTAGTGCCCAACCCCCTCCCAAAATTTGGGCTCAAAGCCATACATGTAACAGGGGGGTCTGGGGGTCTGCCCCACCCGACTTAGGCCAGACCCCCCGATGGGGACCCCCCTCCTCCCCCCAGACGATTTCGCCGCCCCCATCCGATTTTTCTGGTAAGTAAATTTTTGAGCAATTTTTTACAATTTCAGGCACATAAATTGCCAAAATCGCTTGCAAAACAGCTCGTTTTAGCTGTATTTCAGCCCAAATTAGCGATTTTGGCGATTTTTAGCCCAAAAATTGCGATTTTTTCGATTTTTTAGCGTTTTTAGTGCCCAACTCCCTCCCAAAATTTTGGCTCAGACCCCTCCGGCCGGTACCAGACCCCAACCCGCCTCCCCCTTCGGCGGATGACCTGTTACATGTATGTTCGAACCCCCGGCCGGCGGCAGACCCCAACCCCGTCCCCTGGGCGGATGACCTGTTACACCCAATGGCCAATGCCCAATGGCAACACCATTCATCCATCCATCCTGCAAGTTTCAAAGCCATAGGGACCGTCCATAAATTTCGAAACTCAAAAATGCAATATTTTTAGCCCCTAGTCCCTAGAAGTTCTCTCAACTTCACCAGCTAGCCCCCCAAAAAAGCTTCAAAGTTTCTGCTGACAACCCCCACTAAAAGATTTTTATTGCGTTTTTTGCCACATACATATATAGGTTTTTTCGTTTGGTTAAGCTAGAATTTAATTCTTTTAAGATTTTTAACTAAAATCCCATTCTCTGTTTGATAATTATTGAACAGTTTATCATTCTGCTGCAAGAAAAACAAAGTTACAGTAACCGAAATAGAACAGTGCTACTAAAAATTCGATAAACGAATAGTAAAAAGTTTCCAAACTTTCTGCTTGTACCCCCACAGCACCCCCTCCGAAAAATCGGAGGCGGGGGTCGGAAAAATCGTCTGGGGGGAGGAGGGGGTCCCCATCGGGGGGTCTGGCCTAAGTCGGTGGGGCAGACCCCCAGACCTGCCTATTACATGTATGGTCCTTGGCTAATATTACTGCTGTATGTGTACGTAGAAGAAGAAAATAAGACTAACCAGTAATAAGAAATTGGTGTGGATCAGGAGGAGGGTTCTCGACCAGGGCGATCGCACGAGAAGGAAGAGGAGTGGCGTCTGGACTGGTGGACCCGGTGGTGGACTCGGTTGCGTCCAGTTCTATGCCCAGATAGACCGACAGCAAAGGACTGACTGCCCGCAGAACTCCTGTCAGTCCGTCGTAGTACTTGAAACTGACCCGCAGTTCGCCTGAACCAATCACTACTTTAGTCTATCCTTTAAACGGTTAGCTTAAAATTAGTTATTTTCAGCTCATTTACTTCTAATATAAGTTAACTTTTATGATATTTTTCATAAAAAAATTCTTTGAAGGAATTCCTTTCCTGAGGGGCACATACAATGTAGATAGAGTAGGCTACCCCCTCAGTCTTGTTTTGCCCATACCTGCGGTACTATAGACCATTCGGTTTCTGTTTTGTGCAAACTTTTTCGATTTTCTTAGATCTGTTTGTTTCTAGCTACCGTACTTGACATAGTCTTGGGGTTTTTCAACGCGAAAACATGACATAATACGGTAGCAATTTGCAGATTTTCTGAAAAACATTCGGCAATTGTGGGACACTACCCCCATTAGCGGAAGCCTACCATATTAGCTGACATAAGACTAAGATTGAATCTAAAAGTGAGTCTAACTTCATCCTACGCAGGGATGGATATTTTTCCCAAAAAAAACCTCGGCCTGTTTTTTTTTCAGTTTTTTTCCGGTTTTTTTCCTAAATCGCGGAAAAAACTCCAGCCCAAGTTCTGAGTATCCTAGACTGGTTTTATGATTCCTAACGCGTTCTAGCGCCTTCCTGAGTCTTTTCAGAACAGAAATACCCGTCTTACATGAATATAAATCACGAAACAGGCATGAAACAGTCTTTGACAGGCTCCATCAATAAAGGCCGTATGCAAATTTTCTTTCAGCAGTTTGCCTTTTTGTTTTAGATTGCCAAATTTGGCATTTTCTGTTGTTTTTCTAACAGTTTTGAGCCAGTCTAGCTTATTACACATCTAAAAGTCGATTTTTTAACTGAAAAATTATATAAATTAGCTATTTTAGCTTGAGTTTTTTTCCGCGATTTATGTTTTTTCCGACCCTTAGGAAAAAAACTGGTTAGGAAAACAGAAAAAAACACCGAAAAAAACACACCTCACATCCCTGATCCTACGTAAGCTTAATTCATCCGGAATCTACGTAGAAGTCTAAACCTGATCACAGTGCTGAATAGAAGCCCTCGGTTCCAAACAAGTGAGGGATGGTGTCACTGTATCTAAATCGAATAATCAGCGCGTCATGCATAAGTGAAATGCACGCCGCTTCCCTCGCAATTCGGCAGCGAAACCCAGCTTAGCCTGCACGCACAGCCTTTTTTTAGTGCGTACTATGTACAGCACGGCTAACTTTTTGTCAGAGCAAAATATTTTCAGGTGAAAGTACGTACTACGTAAGTACTTGTTTTCGTTGGATTGATTTGCTTCTTTCACTGCTCGTGATAGATTTTTGTGGACAAGTGGTGGAAGAAAAAGCTAGCAAAAGAGCAGAGAAAGAACTGACAGAACGGATGAAACGTACGACTAGAACGTCTGGAAGAGAACATGCGCCTTCTCAGCGTCCACCTCACTTTGCCTGTGTGCTGTCCACACCCTCCGTAACTCTTGTAATCCAGATAATTGAATGGATTGGTCTCTCCTGAAATCTATCTCATACTCTACTGACATACCTACTCATCGTCAGCCACTTTTCTGCAAACCTGCACAAATTCTACCTGTCCATACAGTCATGTCTCGTTAATCCGGACCTCGTTAATCCGGATATTCGCCTTCCGGACAAGATTAGGCCAAGTCCCAACTTTCCTCCATGTTATATGACTCGTTAATCCGGATCCGGATTCGTTAATCCGAACAGAACATTTGGGGGTCCCAACTTCGAAATTTGTATGGTAAAGTGATTCGTTAATCCGGATTTGGTTAATTTGGACAAAATCCACGCGCAATTTTTCAATTCAGGTGTGAATTTTCAATTGAATAATGCTTTTCGTTGAGTCAGAATGTGATTATTTTTGCCTTTTTGGGAGCTATAATCAGCTGAAATAAGTTTTCCGGTTTTAATTAATAGGTACAACTGCAGAATCTGATATGCAACCAACAAAAAGCCGTCATTTGGGCCTTTGACCCGAAAAACAGTGTTTTAGCTTTGATTCGTTAATCCGGAAATTCGCTAATCCGGACAAAATTGGCCGGTCCCAACTTGTCCGGATTAACGAGACATGACTGTATATACTACGTAAACCAGTGATAACAGCTAAGCCAGTTCTGGCCATACATGTGCACCAGAGGTTTGGTCTTGGTGTTTACTCCCTAAACAGGGAAAACGTCTTTTGAGATACGGTTACTGCGATCTGCTAATGTACAGTTAGAGATCGCATTAACCGTGCCTTGTAATCGCATTAACCGTAGCTTGTCATCGCATTAACCGTGCCTTGTAACCGCATTAACCGTAGCTTGTCATCGTATTTAACTATCGTAAGACGGTCTGTCTACAAAGATCTCATTAGCACATCGTTAATACGTTAAATGCGTTAAATACGAATTAACCAAAGCCATTCCAGAACGCAGTGCTGACTGTTGTAGCACGGTTAACGTGATCTGCTAATGCGATTGTTGCAGATGATCCGTAAATGTACATTAGCAGATCTCATTTAACGCATCATCAGTCAGAGGCGCCGCGCCGCATTATCACATCGTTACTACGCTAAATGCGATCTTGTAATGCGATCTGTAACTGTACGTAACAGATCGCAGTAACCGTATCTCAAAAGACGTTTTCCCTGTGACTCTACTGACATAGCTACTCATCTTCAGGCACTTTTCTGCAAACCTGCACAAATTCTACCTGTCCATATATACTACGTAAACCAGTGATAGATAACAGCTAAGCCAGTTCTGGCCATACATGTGCACCAGAGGCTTGGTCTTGGTGTTTACTCCCTAGTAGCTACAATTGCCAACCCTTCACTCCCTAACCAGTTTGGGGGCCGTGACCACCCAGTTCCCTCTCCCCAACCGGCACCTATTATTAAAGGTATGCAGAATGTAGGGCTTGAAAGGTTTTACCAGCAAGATAGAGCCCAATCCAGTCCATAATATTAACCTCCTCCACTATATGCCAGGACAAGACCACAAAGCACTTGTTGGCGGTTCCAAAGAAGACGCGTTGGCAGCTGAGACTCAAGTTAGACTGACAGACACTGAGATTGGGCTCAGACGGCGACAGCTGTCCATTGAGCGTCTGTCGGAAGCGTTTTCTGTGCGATGGCGGAGGGGTGGCGTAGACCCCGAGCATGGTGGCAGTCATCTCTGCAACGGCGCCGGCACAACAAGTGCAAGAGATAAAGTTAGCCGGTGGAAGGAAAAACCGGGCCGCCGTCCCAAAGGAACGCGCCGTTATGTATGAAGCAATTTTGGATCAGGCGATAAATCAGCCGCGGCCCGGACCTGCGGGACCGACGTGCGATCAAAGCCAAATAAGCTGCCAATGGTAGCACGGTCGCCCGTCCCGGGGGTCCGTTCCGTAAACTTTTGTAACCGGCCGGACGGCCGGCCCCAAGTGAGGGATGGGGTCTTTCTGGGGGCCGGGCCGGCCTAACTAGACTGGCGCCTTTTATTGGATTGGCTGGTGGCGTTTTGTTTCCGGTTGACAGAAAAGTTCGCCTGCGATTTATCGGCTCCTCTGCGCTATATACTGCTAAGACAGACAGTTAGTAGGACCACTTACACAAATTGATATTATAGGCATACATGTACCGGGATCTGCCCCCCCCCCGATATGGGGACTCTCATAACCGTAAGTTTGGCAAGTATATTTTCAGTAAATTTTTGCAATTTTTTGGACCAAGCAAGCGACCAGGAAGTTCTCTCTAGTCTGAAAAATGGTAGCCCTCCCAGATTGACCAAGACCGTACACTCAAGCTCTAGACAACAGCTGTGAAATGAAAAGCGATAGTAGAAAGAAAGACATTCTCAGCAATTTCGAATATTCCTCTGCACTTGGTTTTTCTCCGACTTTCTCTTGGCAGTCAACCGGAAGTTTACTCTAATTAAAAAGGTAGTTTTGCCAAAATGCCATGCACAAGGTCCGGCGCTTTAGCGGAAAATAGGCATAAAAGCTACAAAAGCTTACTGCCAACCAAGCAAGGCAGTAAATGATTGGGCGGAAATTGCCAAAAGAGGACAGCAGGCGGGCTATCAGTGCGGAAGTCTGATAGAAATTTGGAGGGACAGTCGGAGGTCGGAGGGAGGCCAGGATAATGGCTTGGTGGCAGTTTCGACCGAGTCAAGATTGATGGGCGGCCGTGCCCGCTGGAAGGCATTGTCTCGGGCAAACCTCCTAAAGCCAATCAGGAGGGGCCGGCGGCCGCTTTAACTGGCATTAGTGGGCGAGTTAAAATCCACTTTTGGGCTTGTTTATGGCAGATGCCTCTCGTTAGAGCTCTGCTACACGCAACTTCCGGCTCGCCTAACTATTAGCTGGCTCTAATCTGGTTCCCTCCCTTATTGGATTAAGTTGTTTCCTTTTCTAGTCAACAATAACGTCGGCAAATATATCTCTACTTACTTTCTATGTATATGTATATATTCTACACCAGGTGACTTTGGATAATAACGTGCAGACGCAATTACCAGACCAGGCACAGTTATGTGCAGCTGCACTGCCAATAACTACTTATAGCGCAGTACAGTCAATCAAAAGCAAGGCACGTATTCACTGGCACATCAGACCAACAGTATGTTGTTGATAGAGCGATGGTAAGCTCGGACGATACCTACTGTGAGGTTCGATTCTTAAGGACACTTTTCTTTCAAAGTACGTAGTGAAAGGAAGGTGGAGGTCTTTACTAGTTAGTCTTGCACACGACACAACACACACACACACACTCAAGCGCACACACACACAACCACTCGATAACTTGATACTACAAACACTCTAAGAATCACGCATTCCTTCATCACTCCCCCATCACGCATTAGAAACCGAGAGTGAAAATACCGGAAATTCCCGGTTCTTCCGGAAATACCGGGATCCCGATGTATCACTAGTTGGTTGATTGAAAACTCTTATTGTGGCAGTGGAATACAGAATGCATTGTGCAGTTGAAAAGAAACCATTTCAGAAAAACTCTTCAGTTGTTTTTTTACGATCTCTCCATTCTCGGCAAATAGGGCAGTGCTCGTATTTAGATGGAAGCAAAGCCTCCGTGTTTTTCGCCTATCAATCATTTATTTAATACGAATAGAACGCAGGTAAACAAAGGGAATCTATCGGAAACCCTGTTTGTTTAGATCATTTACAGTTTTTGACGCGAATTTATTGAGTAGATACCGTAGTGACAATTTACGGTCCGACCGGTATGCGTCATGGTTGCGTCAATTAGTACAGGGTGTGTCAAAAAAAACAACCCAGCAGAGTTTTTGCTGTAGCAACCGCAAATCTCAACCGATTTGAATGAATCCTGCTTTAAATGAAAGATAAATAAATTCTTGAAAGACTGGTGAAGGCCCTATTAAGATACGATGCTTAGTTCCTGAGATATTTTCCTTCAAACTCAAAACAGAGATTTTGGCAGTGAACAAGAGCGATTCCGTTGCACTTCACAACAAAACGGATTCCTACTGCTGAGGGGCAACAAGACTTTTACAAATGAAGTAACCAAGCATGTGTGGCACCAGAAAAACCTCGCTACATTAGCCCTGAGCAGTAGGAATCGGTTTTATTATGAAGTGCAACAGAATAATAAAAATCGCTCTTGTTCATAGCCAAAATCTGTTTTGACTTTGACTGCAAATATCTCAGGAACCAAGCATCATATCTTAATAAAAGCTTCATCAAACTTTCAAGAATTAATTTATCTTTCATATAAAATAGGACTCACTATGATCGGTTGAGATTTGCGGCTGCTACAGTAAAAAATCTGCTGGGTTGTTTTAATCTCTGTTGTGCACTGCCAAAATCTCTGTTTTGATTTTGAAAGCAATTATCTCAGGAACTAAGCAACGCGTCTTAATAAATGCTACACCAGTCGTTCAAGAATTTATTTATCTTTCATTTAAAGCAGGATTCATTCAAATCGGTTGAGATTTGCGGTTGCTACAGCAAAAAATCTGCTGGGTTGTTTTTTTTTGACACACCCTGTATATTCCATACTCTCGATGAAGCGACATTACTAGCCCATTGTCCCATCCCAGAAACTGTCGTTTCTTATCTTGCATTTCGCGAGAAAGACAGCTTTGAGGGGGTAAGCAGGGTCGTGTCATGGATCTGATATTAATACCTGTTATAATAGAGCTCAATCGAAAACCTCAATCGTTATAATAGAGCTCAAGATTTCTGCAACTCAAGAAATGCTGTTGGTCTCAACTTTGGACGCAAATTTCTCCCGATTCAGAGCGAATTTAGCTTAACTGAATGCATTTTCGAACTCAAAACAACAAAACTGCATCGAACGGAATGCTAACCATTAAGCTTTGCGGAAAAATCTTTTTCCAACACCTTTAAGAGGCTAAAACACCCCTCCCCTAAACAGCACATTCACCAGACGCATCGGGCATTGTCATCACTTCAGTTAGCCTTTACTTGTATTCCCCATCAAACCGTAAATTCACGTCGAAAGTCGAATGTGATTTAAACGAACAGGGTTTCCGATATATTCGCTTGGTATAGTAAATGATCAAGCAGGACTTCCTCAGCTGTGGGGGTAGTGTCCTTTAATCCTATTACGTTTGATTAGGTGCGCGCAAAAATTGCCCCGAACTCGCGAAACCTTTGATAAGTGTGTGTAATTGACGCTTCTGCTTGTGTAAAGATGGGTTCTGTTTTTTTACTCTAATTAAAAGTTCTATTACACTATTGATAGCAACCAGCAGCCTTGGATGCAGTGCAATGTGTATAGCTATACATAATAACAAGTTTTCACTTTCCAGAAGTCAAACTTCGTTTTTGCAATATTACCGATTTTTTCAATTTTATCCAAGTCTATGTGCAACCGACAGCTTGTATCGCTTTTTCGTATTTCGCTCAGCAATTTAATTGCGACGATTAAAAATATTTTTTCCAAGCTGTGCTATGTTTGTAATTAATGGATAACTGTGCCTTCCGTTCCAGTTTGCCCGCGCCTGTTATTCGCAAACTAATTTCTTGTTTGACTTGGCAGGATCGTGTCAAACTGGAGACGGTCAGTAGGGAATTTGTTCGTTTGTCTCGCAGCCCTACCACTCCTGCGTCTTCTCACCCAGAAGTTTGCATTGCTTTGGACGGAACAGCAAGTTCTTCTGAAAAATCGATCATAAATCGACGCGAAAATGATATAAGCCTGCAGAACCCTGATAATTCTACTCTGCATCGAATCTTGACCCAGGTTTCCGCAGAAACGCTGGCGCTTCGACATATGCGCCCACTCTCCAACGGTTATTTTGACCTACTATCTGTGCATGGGGCTGGAATCGTACGTTTAACCTTGTATCATTGTTCGGTAAAAGGTTTGGGCTACAGTCGTTCGTTCTGGAAGCGTTTATGGCTGCAAATGCCCAAACTAGTGCACTGCGTTATGCATTACTTCCGATGCGATCAACAATTGTCCTTGGATGATATGCTAGTTGATTTGGTCGGCAGCCGTTTGGTGCAAGTTCTAGTAGTGTACCGCTGTATAGGAACAAAGCACTCGATAACAGATGAGACTGTTCTGAAACTGAGCCAAAACTGTTCAAGCTTGAAGTACTTCAGTTGTAACGCAGCCTCTGCAATAACAAATAAATCAGTTGAAGCTTTGACAGAAGCTATGGCTAATCTGGCTGCATTGCCCGACGGAGAACAGCGTATCGTAAAATTCGTCAGGTGTTCTTCAATTGACAGAAACCTGCTCTTTCGCAAGTTTTGCCATCTTTTTCAACCAGTAAAAGACAATGTAGAACGAGGAACGGAGGATCACACTGCTAAGTGCTTTGGCAATGATAAAATGCAGTTAGTGATTAAATATATCAGAGAATGATGTGAGAGTAAATCTTCTATGCATACAGTACGTACTAACGCTTGCCAAAACACTTGGTGCAGTGGTTTATCAAGCTACTCGCTCTTACTCTAATGTGATGATTTTATATTTAAAACTGAACATTGCACCATACTGCTAAAGCGCCGGCACAGTAGTGGTTTAGGCCGCAAAGCCAGTGTGCGCGTGGTCGTGCGTTCATCACTCGGCGGGGCAAGTTTCTTGTCCATACATGTAGCTGGGTTTTCGGCTGGGGGGGGGGAATTTTTCTGATCCAAAATAGGGTTTCAGGGCTATGCCCAAAGGGGGTTTCAGCGACCTTTTTTTGGTGTCCAAAAGTGGGTTTCAGCGACCTTTTTTTGGGCTCAAAACAGGGTTTTGAGGACTAAAAATGGGGTAAAAATCCTGTCTGAAGTGCAAAAATTCCGTTTAAAACCCTATTATTGCTGTAAAACGTGGAAAAAACCTTATTTTAAATTTAAAATGTGCAAAAAAAAGCTAATTTTGCTTTAAAACGTGCAAAAAAACCCATTTTATTCGACATAATACAGTTAAAATGCATTTCTGGAACCTTCTTTAGAGATTTTTAAACCCAAATTAGGGTTCCAGAACCCTATTTTGGGCCTCCAGAAACCCAAATTAGGCTTCTAGAACCCTATTTAGGGTTTCAGTAACTCAAATTAGGGTTCCGGAACCCTATTTCGGCCCTCCAGAAACCCAAATTAGGGTTCCGGAACCCTATTTAGGGTTTCAGTAACCCAAATTAGGGTTCCGGAACCCTATTTAGGGTTTCAGTAACCCAAATTAGGGTTTCGGAACCCTATTTCGGCCCTCCAGAAACCCAAATTAGGGTTCTGGAACCCAATTTGGAGTGTCAGTAACCCAAATTAGGGTTTCAGTAACCCAAAATAGGGTTCCGGAACCCTATTTAGGGTTTCAGTAACCGAAATTAGGGTTTCAGTAACCCAAATTAGGGTTCCGGAACCCTATTTAGGGTTTCAGAAACCCAAATTAGGGTTCCGGAACCCTATTTAGGGTTTCAGTAACCCAAATTAGGGTTTCAGTAACCCAAATTAGGGTTCCGGAACCCTATTTAGGGTTTCAGAAACCCAAATTAGGGTTTCAGTAATCTAAATTAGGGTTCCGGATAGTGTGGGTTTGTATATTCAAATATACATATACAAATTTGTATATACAGTATAGATCAAAAAAAATGTCCCATCGCTTTTTCGGCCTTCACTCAAACGTTTCGTTCTCAGTCAATTCTTTACCGATTTGGCTCAAATTTTCAGCAAAAATTACCAACATGGTTGGCTAAATATTCTGCAAGTTTGGTGCGAAAATTCCAAAGGAAAAAATTTTTTTGAACCAGAAAGTGAAAATCATAGTGGTCTGTGTAAATTCAAATTTCCCGGGTAATTACGGCGCTATCGCTTAGATAGTTGCAGCAATTATCGGGCGGACATTTGGTCATAACATATTCAGACGGCAGCCCTCTGGCTTAAGGGACACTAAAATTGGGGAATTTTAAAAACATGATCGAAAATCCCATAGTTAAGAAATCTGTACATTCTGGAATCAAAGCACTGAATCAGTTGTCAATCAACACAGATTGTAGCAGGAAGTTCGACAAATGAATGAACCTGATATTTAAACTCTGTTTCACATCATAGAAACCTTCTCCACAGTGTTTTTAGAAAATCGAAAATCTTCTGAATTGTCATTTCACCGTTTTTACGAAGAAAAGTCACATTTTGTCATGTTTTTGAAATTCCCCAATTTTAGTGCCCCTTAAGCCAGAGGGCTGCCGTCTGAATATGTTATGACCAAATGTCCGCCCGATCATTCCTGCAACTATCTAAGCGATAGCGCCGTAATTACGCGGGAAATTTGAATTTACACAGACCACTATGACTTTCACTTTTCGGTTCAAAAAAATTTTTTCCGTTGGAATTTTCGCACCAAAGTTGCAGAATATTTAGCCAACCATGTTGTTAATTTTTGCTGAAAATTTGAGCCAAATCGGTAAAGAAGTGACTGAGAACGAAACGTTTGAGTGAAGGCCGAAAAAGCGATGGGACATTTTTTTTGATCTATACTGTATATACAAATGTTTTGGATATACATATACATACACAAACGGACTGCTGATGCAATATTCAATATACATATACAAACAGACTTGATATACAAACGGTTTGTATATTTTCATTTGTATATTTTTGCAGTAAGTAGTTTAGCACATTTTGGCCACTTTAGTACGATAATTGAGATATTTTTACAGTTTCTTCGGGTGTTTTTGTATTTTGAGCCTATGTCTTCAACTTTTCCAGAAGAATTTGTTAAATTTTCGGTTTAGCCTCGTCTGCATTAAGTCGAAATATTATTTATCTTCGTTTTAGAAGTATTTCGCAATGAGTTTTGCTGTTTGAAACGAAAAAATGGAATAGTGGGCACGCGCAACGGCGAAGTTGATAATCGAATCCCGCACGTTTCCCTTTTCGTTTCATCCCAGTTTTAAACGTGTTATTATTTTTTCAGATAAACCCGTTCAGCCATTCACCCTATGATGCGCAATAACGATTTCAGGGGCTATTTCTGCTTAAAACAATACCTACAGTATGTACGAGCCTAATAGGCCTGAATCGAAGACTAAAGCCAGAACCTAAGCCTTAACATACCTTTTAACCTAAAACTAAGGGGTGTACCTAAAGCGTAAGTTTAAATTTGTTGCTAGCATTTGTATTACTTAAAGATTTTCAACCACCGGTGACTTACTCACACCGCACAAAAATTTTCTTGATATTACAGATCCTAAAAAGCCTGAGTTTTAGCAACAACATACACTGTAAATTTTAGCTGGTAAAAATTTTAGACTGAGGGCAGTATCACTTAATAGAGTTCTCACTGGTTGGGAGAACTGCTTGAAATCGGAACACACTCATGCAATTTGAGAATATTTCACTTTTGACTAGCCCTACAACGTCCTACCACATGACAATAACACCGCCAGGTACCCCTAACCCACCTGGTTTGTGGAAATCATGCTTTCCAGCAGAAAATTTATAATATTCTTAATATACAAATACATATACATATACAAACCAATGTGCATTTGTATATATACATATACATATACATATACAAACGAAGTAGGCATATATGTGCCCACGTTAGTTCCGGAACCCTATTTAGGGTTTCAGTAACCCAAAAACAGGGTTTCGGAACCCTATTTAGGGTTTCTGAAACCCAAAACAGGGTTCCGGAGCCCTATTTAGGGTTTTTGAAACCCAAACTAGGGCTCTGGAACCCAAGTTGGGTTTCTGAAACCCTAATCAGGGCTTCTGGAACCCTGTTTGCAGGTTTACAAACCCAAAATAGGGTTTCAAAAAATTCCCCCCCCCAGAATCCGGCTGGGGGGGAATTTTCTCCGAAAATCGGTCCTGGGGGGAAACACCCCCCATTCCCCACAACTACATGTACATTGTATGTTTTTGCCGCAAAAAGTTGGTTGTTGGCACAAAGTCGCACCCAGACCACCGAAAGCTGGTAATACAGTGAGTAGGTAAATGGGAACCGACTGGATCTGCCGTTGCACAGAAAGCCGCTCCTCAAAGCATGCTTGCGTTGGAGGAAAAGAAGATCAACGACGTCAGGGGTTGTCTGAGATAGAGATAGAGACCTGCGCGGGCCGCCTTTTTGGCGGCCCGGCCCGGCCCGCATTTTCAAATTTCCAGCTCGGCCCGGCCCGGCCCGGCTGACATTTCGTGCCGGGTAGCCCGGCCCGGCATCTCAAAATTTTCAGGCCCGGCCCGGCAAATTTAGAATGGCTCAAAAACGCTTAATATCGCTATTTTTAGCAATTGCAAAGTAAAAACGAAAGTTTTATGGTAAGGAAAAACAGTTGAAGAGGCTAAATAACGAAAACGTTTGTATAATGTTTACGAAAATCCATGTCACTGTTACTGTTGCATGCGTATACGCATTACGCATATCATTACGCAAAGTACGCATTGCATTTCAGAATGCGTATACGCATACGCATACGCATACGCATTTGAATTTCATTACGCAATATTATTACGCATTCTGTCAAAAGTTTGCATATTTTTGCGTAATGCGTATTGGGTCTGAAAAATAGCTATACATTTTCGAATGTCTTGCAAATATTTAGTTCAGATTGTTACCGAATGGTCATTCTTCATAGTTTTTAGTGTGAGGAGAGAGCACCAGAAATTGTCTGAGGCATTTAAAGCTTTAACTATGCTGGGCTTGCTAATATTTAAAAAGACGCAAAGATTTAACAGGAAAGGAAATGTGCGACAAAACCGTGAATTTAGAGTTTCCACGGTTTTGGGAGATATGAGTTGTGTTGCATGGGCAGGCTATCTGTTTGTGCTCTGCTTCCACTGCGTATGTTTATTGTAAATTTGATTGCTACAGTGTTAGACCTCTTCAGGAAATGAGCATTCAATTGTTTTTTATTAAAATCTCTTGCTTGTTGAAAACATACGTACAGTACATACAGTACCATACATGTAACAGGTCATCTGCCGAATAGGGAGGGGGGCTGGGGGGTCTGGCGCTGGTCGGAGGGGTTTGAGCCCAAATTCTAAGGAGGGGCTAAGCACTAAAAAAGCTTAAAAATCGCAATATTTCGGCTAAAAATCGTTAAAAATCGCTAAATAGAAAGAAGAAGGTGAAAACGTTAGGTATGTGCAAGGGCGTAGCTGGGAATCGAACCCAGCACCTTCGGATTTCCTTTGAAATTTGGGCTCAAATGCAGCTAAAAGTGCTGTTTTTTTTTTCAGGCAATTTTGGCAATTTTTGTTTCTGAAATTGTAAAAAATCTCCAAAATTCGCGAAAAAAATTGCGTTGCAATTCATTTCAAGGCAGGAATTTGATTATTGGATACCTAAACAACAAGTTGTGGAGACAAACAACTATATGGAGAATCTGATAAAATATTTCTTAAACCACCGGCGATAACTGACAGCCTGTAACTAACAACAGAGAGAAATACAAGAAGTGCCAGTGCATGTTGACACACAATCACATATTGTCTCGAAGCAACAGAATGCCGTCAACGGAGTCTGGCTTCAGACGGCAACGTCTCTCTTGACGCCCTAGCGCAAACAGATAAGTGTAATGAAATCGTAATGAAGTATCCATGGCGCCTTTCATCAGTAAAACACCTGGGCGCTGATTGTATGTATGTACATTGATGAGAATGGTCAAATTTCTTTAATCAAGTAAATACCGGCCCGGCCCGGCTTGAAAACACAATTTTTGCGGCCCGGTCGCCCTACAGAGGATTTTTAGAGGATTCAGCCGGGCCGAGCCACAAAATTTGCATTTTCATAAGGGCCGGGCCGGGCCCGGGCCGCAAAAATTGGGTTTTCCGGACAGGCCGGGCCGGCCGGGCCGTGAAAAAGGCGGCCCGGGCAGGGCAGGTCTCTAGTCTGAGATACCAGCAATAACCCCAATACCGGTTTAGTGCAGCTCGCCGGGCGGCCGTTGGAGGCTGACAGCACCATGACATCACCACGCCAGGCGCTCTCTTGGCAACTGGTACCAAAGAGCATGGATAGGAGTGGCTTGGCAGTGGAAGAAGGGCACAGCGTCCGAGAAGACGATTTCAGGGGCAGCGAAATCGACCGCGCAGGTCTGATCCTAAGGTCGTACAAACTGTACATCGTACGCCCCCGCCACATCGCATCGGATCGGATCGGTGCTATACGCTTTCGATGGAGTGCCTTCAACGAAAACATGGGAAACGGCAACAATCGGAAGTAAAAAATCCTATTTTTCGCCTAGTAGGGGTTAAGTTAAGTTTTTTTTTTTACGAACAAAGTTTTATTTCTGGATTCAGGTGCCTTACGCCGACTATATTGCTGCGGAGAGGTGCCATACGCCGACTAGGTGCTAAACGCCGACTGGGGTGGTGCTTTACGACGACTGGCTTGGTGCGAAACGCCGACTACACCTAAGGTGCCTTACGCCGACTGAGCAGGTGCCTTACGACGCCGACTCAACAGTTGCGATGCGCCGACTGGACTCCTAACTAACTCTTATAACCTAATAGCTGGCTGCCAATGTGTTTGTGCTTATAGTACAGTACGTATCTAGTACGTACGTATATATGCTATATGCCGCTGCAAACGTAAATACCGGCCAAAAATATTTGCATATCTTGTGACAGCAGATCACAGTCGCGAGCAACTGGAACCTAACTTTAAACAGGCCAGGTAGCAGACAAAGTTTGATTGTGAGTGAGCAATGGGGGAAAGATTTTTTGGGCAGGTTCGATACGGAACGTACAGTACTAAAAGAATTTCATAATTTTATAGGCTTACTGCCATCGTCCTCCATATCTACTACTGTTGGAAAGTCCGGGGTTAAAAAAATAAGTTCAGGTTCAAGTCAAGTCCAACATCGAAATTTCAGGTTCAAGTCCAGGTTCAAGTCCATCATCTAAAAAACCTGGACAATAGGTTCAGGTTCAAGTCCACTGATAATTTCAAAAATTTTTGAAATTTTGCACTGCTCACAACTTTTCTGAGCTATATAAGCCTGCCTACTAGTAATGAAAGACGAAAACCACATTTTATGGGGCAGTAGCTTCGTTTTATCGCATATTCAGTTTGAAAACAGGTGTAAAAACAAGAAACCACAAAAATGTTGTGCAATCCAACCGAAAATTTGACAAATTTTGCCTAAATTTTCACTCAAATTTTGAACCTATTGAGTGAGTCCAGTAAAACGAAACAGGTTCAAGTCCGGCTGAAATAAAATAGGTTCAGGTTCAGGTTCAAGTCCACAGATTTCAGGTTAAAAACCTATTAATAAGTCCAGGTTCAAGTCGGACTTGCCAACAGTAATATCTACCCTATTCAGTTGACGCCTAAGCCTAAGTCTATGCCTCAGCCTAAGTCTAAGCAAGAAAGGACCGGATTATAGCTGAAACAAACAATATGAGATATTAGTTTACGTGTAGGTTCATTCACTTTTTGGCAAATGAGCAGTGGCGACCACTTGCCGAAATCAACAACAGAATAAGCCGGTACCTAAGCCACATGGCATTCTGTTTATGAGTAGACGTTCATTTTGGACATGAAGAGGAAGAGAAGATTCTCGAAGATACTTGGTGGGTGTTTCATGTTCTTGAGGCTTTGGAACCAGCCAACCCCAAATGCCAGCAGCTTTGATTGTCTATGTAAGCCATGTAATTATTGTACGTATCCCAGGTTGAGCCTATTGTTGTATACTTAAGTTGTTCTGAAATCTATTTTTTTGTTCGTGCTGTCTCTCTAGAGAGAACCCTCTGATAGTATACTGTATGCTCTGACATCCGTATTAACTGAATGTTGGCCTCTGTTGATAAAAATCAGGTCGGCGTATCGTACCAGAAGAGTCGGCGTAAGGCACCTGGCCAGTCGGCGTTAAGCACCTACAGGTTGAGGCTCCTAGGTCAAGTCGGCGTATCGCACCAAGCCAGTCGTCGTAAAGCACCACCCAGTCGGCGTAAGGCACCCTTTTAATTGGTCGGCGTAAGGCACCGGTCGGCGTATCGCACTAACACCTTATTTCTGAAATGGGTTAGTGAAACACATATGGGTTAGTACACACACAGCAGCTGGGCTCGGATCCTTGTTGCACAAAATGTTGTATAGAGCAGTTTATCTCGATACTTGAAACTTTTAAGAGAACGGTGTTATGTTTCCCTACTCAATGCTGAATCAGAAAGAAACGCAAGTATTTGTCCCAAATTGCGGTAAAGGCATCTTCCTTCTTCAACATTATGCTGGCCAAATGTGCAGTTTTCAAGCTTGCCTTTATAAAATGCCTAAAGGTCATGTCGGAAAAATCTTTAACTTCCCGTCGAGCTAAACTGTATATAAACCCTTTCGTATAAATGCCTAACAGATTCAAAACTATTGCATTTACAAACAGGTCATGAATTTGTCCAAATAGTGCTGAGATTAGATCAAATGTTACCTCCTGGTGTTCAATTTCAAGAATAAGTGATTCTAACATTCTCCATGCTTTTTTAGCTACCACGCAATAATAGAGCATGTGCTCCACTGTATCAGTTTTCTGCAAATGGCACTGTTTACAATTCATATCGTCTACTATTCTTCTATAGAATAAATACTGCTTCGTTGGAACTATCCTATGCAACACTCGGTATTGAAAATTCCGCAATTTAACATCAGGTAACAAACGGTGTGCCCGTAGACAGGCTTTTTCAAATAAATCCTCTGTAACCCAATATTTATCCATCCATCGTTTTTGTGCTGTAGGACTTTCATACATCTTGGCTAGCTTGTATATTTTATACAGTGGAATACTTAGCTTAGTTGCATCCTTTACTGCAGGATTGTATGCCTGATAAGCTTGAAGCAACCCATTCCAGTTATCTGAAATTTCGTTTCGCCATGTACGGGGCAATGCGGTCCACAACTTTTTCCACTGCTTCCTGTCTATAGCCAAGGCTGGATGCTTCACCATCACTTCCTGATAATCCATAAATAAACCCTGATCTCCTAACAAGTGTCTTACTTGAGTGATTCCGTTTTCTTTCAGATTAGGGTTAAAGTACACAGTTACACAGTTCAGTGTCTGAAGTTTTGGTCTTCATAGTTCTACTGTACTGTTATGTCTTGTAGTTGCATGGCACTCGGGAAAACATAATGATTGAGGATGTTTGCCATTGGCTGCCTCCGAAAATAGGATCACTTATTAGAAAACTGAAGAGCTTCAAAGTCACGGCACGAAGCTCACCAAGATATAAGATGCAAGGAACACCATATTCCAGACAAATAAGGTGTTGTGTATCGGCAATGGCCGGTCCAAACATACTGGAAATTGTTCAACTAGGGCTCATAGCTGTTTCAGTGCCGACGTACATCCTGTTTCTAGTGACAATAGTAAAATTCCGTAAAGTTCATCCGTTCAATAGCTCCTTCTTTGTCCTCTGCCTCCAGCTTGGCATCTGCGATCTGTTGGCTATAGCCAATAGTTGGTTAGGAGCCAAATTTCCTGGGTTTGTTTGTGATTAGACTTCAGTCACTATTTCACTTCACTCACAAGGTTGCAGGTTCGGCTGGTTGGGCATGGATTGGGTGGCTCGTAACTTTCCGGCTCTCCTGGGCGGCAGCATGACTGTCGTGGCCTGGTACACGCTGCTCTTTCAGCACCTGGCCGTGGTCTGTATGGCTGTCAATCGATTTACATCCATCGTATATCCAAGCTCGTATCAAGCTGTATGTTTACACTATTCGCTGTGTACCATCTGCAATACTTTCTATTCAAAACCCTTCCACACAAATTCTGAGAATGGGGGTCAACCGCCTTGCCCACATCTGGGATGACTGTAATACAGGGTGGCCGTTTATTTCTCCCTGGTTTCGTTTGAATTCGTCTGGAATGCACAGATTCAGTCTCAAAATTGTGGCCATGTCGGTCAATTCGATCACTAGTTATTAGCTTCCATGTGTGATTTGTGACGTGAAGTGATGACGGACATCTGGAAGTGCTTAACTAGTGGTTGAAGTGACAGACTTGTCTAATATTTTTAGGGTAACAATTCTGAGGTGCTGTGCATGTTGTACTAAAATTTCAGCCAAATTGAATAATGAACACACAAGTTATAGCAAGACAAACCCGGGATAGATATGTAAATGGGCCGCCTTGTATGCATTGCAGTTTGTTTATATTTAGATGTGGTCGGGAAATAAGTTGACTGCTATAATAGCTTCTCTGTGGTTGGCTCCACTGATCGTTACCGTACCTCAGGCCACATTCGGTTACGGTTTCCACATCGACAATGTTACTGGTGACGCTATCACCCCTACCTGGAAGTGCGGCAAGTGTCAGGTACAGTATGCCAATCAGTACAGAGCACGGGGTTTATATACGTACATAGTACAAATCTTGCACAATACTCAAGTAAGACCTTTGACAATATTCATGCCCATTTGAAATGGACTTCAGGCGATTTACTTCTCCTTTCTGGTCAAGTTCAACTGGATTGTAAACGCAGCCATTCTGCTACTGTACGGCTTGACCTTCTGGCACATGAACAAAATCAGTCGGGCCACCAATCAGACCGCTGCAACCACTCAGAACTCGGCCAATCGGAAGTGGGCGGCGCTGCATTTTAGCGCTTTATGCAAATTTGTGTGCGCCTTTTCAGAGCAGAGCGGGCTTATGTAATCATCGGTTTTGCCATCTGCTTCACACTGCTCATTTACAGCTACACTCTCTGGGGCTTGGGCACAGCTACAGGCACGTTTAAGGCCCACTTTTACTTCTGCCACCTGGGTGGCACTGGCATTTTCTAAACGGCTGCCAACCACTCAATTTAGACTTTGGTGCACAGGCAAAGTGCCAAACGAACCTTGTGGCACATTGCCAGTCGACCGAAGTCTAAATTGAGTGGTTGGCAGCGATTTAGAAAGTGCCAGTTCCACTCGGGTGGCAGAAGTGTACACTGTACATCGACCTTACCTTGGATGGATGGATGGATTGACCAAGCGGGGCCGTCATAACCCCTGCGTTAGGCCACACTGCGGGCCCATCACACACACCCATATCATCCTGCCCTTCCTTCGCTACCTTCGCTACTAGCCGCCACACATGCTCGCTGTCAGTCTGGTCGGGTCTCAGTGGTAGCTGTCCCCGTTCCACATGTCCCAACACATGCGTGGTTGCTATTGTAGCTTTCTGGTGCAACGGCAGCTCCAGTCTGTTCCTATTTACCTACTCGCTGTCACCAGCTTTCGGTAGCCTGGGTTGGGCTTTGTGCCGACGACCAACTCTTTGCGACAAGAAACTTGCCGCGACGAGAGGATGCACACACGATGTCGCCAACAGTGGCTATGCGGCCTAAACCACTACACCAACTGTGCCGGCGGCCTTACCTTAAGATCCAGCCAAACTTATACCCAGTGGTTGTAGATCCGAAAGTGTGGGCGTTGTTCGTGAAGGCCTGGTCAGTGGCCAATGACGTGTTCAGCTGGTGCAACCCGTGGTTCTCGGTGGCTTTCTCTGCCACAATCCGACACCACATGTGGGCTGTGCTCAGCAACACCAACCCCGATCAGCCGCACAGCCACGTTAGTGCCACCACTGGCGGCCGCAAACGCGCCAACGATGGCGCCACCGCCAAGCGGTCGTCCGTTGTGGGGAGACAAGCCGTTTCGCATGTCTGACTGAGTTGAGTGAAGGTAGTAGGGATGCGCTCGGACCGCCTTTTTCCGTAAAATAATCGATTGGCTTTAAATGAGCCAAGGTTAGCACTTTTCCCGGTCTTTTTCATAGGTTTTCCTTATTCAGACTAACTGATACGTACTGTACGTTATATTTTTCTAACAAACTCTAAAGTAAACGAGGTAGAGAAGTCATAATTTGTCAGAACATGAGATTATATCGTAACAATCAGAATTATATTGAACTAGACTTAAAGTCGCAAGAAAATACACAAAAATGCCCTATATTTTAGCAAACATTCTTAGAAATTTCGGCCGATCTACCCTCACGGACGATCATCAGGCACAGATGTGGCCCCAGTTCGATGCTCGTCCGAGGGGGAGTGATGAAAGAGTTTCATTGTATATAACACCCACCGTCTAACCTCTTGGTCATTGTTTGTTGGTGTAGTAGCAATAAACTCTTCACTAGGTAGAGTGCATGTGCCGCTCACGGAAAACGTATTTACCTGCTTCACAACATCGGTGCAGTCGAATCTGTGAGCAAACCATTCAAAATAAGGTTCAGTTCACGTCGATGTCTTTCGCGCATTTCGCGCTTCTACGTCTGGCAGCCGCTAGCAGATCTGCATAGCAGGTAGCCTCATTGCTGAACTCTTTCTGCCTTGCCAACTGTGACAATACGGCAGCTCCAATGTGTGAGATCAGGTACTCCTTCTTCTACTTGTGTGTGAGTTTATCCTCTGCAGGTCTAGTTGCGTCCACACCAGCAACGAATAAGCCAAACAGGCGCTCCCACAATGCCCTTGACAGCACCGGTTCCTCTCCTGAATGTGCCCAGCAGCGTTTTGGTGCTGGCAGGTAGAGTTTACTGGTCCCCAGCTGTGCCATCTTAGTAGATAGCGCTGTTGTCTGTCAGTCTCGATGGACCACTCTGGTACAGCACGTGCGACCCTGGTCCACACCGGTACGACGGCGACGTCTGCAGTCCCAGTCGGTAACGTCTGCACGCAGGTGTCCACTTGAGCACTTGGTGGTGGCTGGCGCGTGTGACTCGAATCCAAACCAAAGTCGCCACTGTTGTGTTTCGGGCGTTCTTGTTGCTCTTCCGATTACCAACTCTGTCCTACCGGCTGTGTCCGGTGCAGCTGTGGAACAGCGCAGTTTGTTTACTCTTCAAGTAAACCAACAAGAGAACACAAACTATGTAACTATCGCACACACGCACTAAACAGCCCGACCGCACACTAGTACAACACAACACAGAGAGAGGCGGTCGACTGACTAACACAGCATTTTATGTAAGTTCAGACACATCACAAACGGCTTTCTTTTTCTCCATCTTAACCTCGAAGCTGAACAAAGACTGAGTCTAATCAGTCACACAGCACAGTGCCAGCAGGTTGAGTTGAAATTTCAGCGGAATTGATTAAGGAACGCAAACGCTACAGGAAGATGAAATAGAGTAGCACCCTGTAGAGTACATTGGTTTGTGTTCGAGTAGAGATGGACCTCTTTCATTCCAGTTTCGTCTGTATGTATGTATACAGTTATGTTTAGTCATTGTGTATACAGTAGTGCTACAGATGGCAAATATTAGGATTTTCAAATATATATGTATATGTATATGTATATATACAAAGTACAGTAGGTTCAAATGTATATGAATATGTATATATACATATGCAAACAAAAATAGAATTATTGCATATTTTTTGCATATTTGTATATTTTCAGAAAACTGCAGAATTTTGCAAATAAACTAATTTTAGTCAGAATTCGCTTGCAACAATATTGCTAAATGAGTTAAAACTACAAAGTTAAGCTGCTAAGTTAAATGTCTTACAAAAGAGAAAACCTATTCGGTATTAATAGGTTAGCTCTAGTGTAATTTTTCATTTCCATGAGAAATACTTGAACCAGGGGGCTTGTGTGACAAGAAAATTATTTGGAACACTTCATTTCCTTCCACCAAACAATGGCATAGTTCAACCAACGTACAGTGTTGGCCATAAAAAAAGACCGCCTGCCCTTCTTTCGAGTTTTCTGAATAATTTCAAATGGCCGCCATTCTGTCAATTTTCAACCGAATGAAAAGAGTTCTGGCACGATTATTATTACTTGTTAAGACTTTGATTTGGCCAAGTACTAGCCCGCTAGCCTTCTGTAGCCTGGAGTTCTGCCCTTCCGAAATGAACTGCCCCGAATTTTCAGACATTGGTGAAAAATTAGCATTCTGTAAAATGAGGGTGTTATCCCTTGCACAGAAATCAGGTTATACGAACTGGTGGAGTCGTGAATTACAATCACCTCAACTAAGCCAACAAAATGAACACCTAAATTAGGCCATATAACCGTGCTTTATGTTTAGAGGGACCACCCTCATTTTTGAGAATGCTAAGTTTTCGGCTTGACTGAAACTAAAAATCCGCCAGATTTTAACCGGTTGTGCTAGAAAGTTGATCTCTTCAGGTTCTTAAGCACATATAGAGATTGGTTAAACTGCAGAATTTGAGAAAGATCCGATGAAGAATTCGTGAGATATTAATGTTAAAAATTGACGTCTGAAAATTCGGGTCAATTAATTTCGGAAGGGCATAACTCCTGGCTACAGAAGGCTAGCAGGCTAGGACTTGGCCAAAACAAACTCTTACCAAATAATCATAATCGTGCCGAAAAACTTTTCATTCGGTTGAAAATTGACGGAATGACGGCCATTTGAATTTATTCGGAAAAGTGGAAAAATGGCCAGACCGTCTTTTTTGGCCAACACTGTATTTACGTAGTAGTAAGTAGATTAATTTGGCCTATCCAAAAAGCAAACACTAAACTTCTGAATGATAGCCGGTGGAAGAGAAGGCCAAATTGGGAGGGAAATTTTGGTACAGTACGTTGGTTTTAGCACGGATAATCTTAAATTAGCACTGCTTGCTATCGCTAGAAATATGCAAACGGAAATATACAAACCGTTTGCATATTAGGTTCGTTTGCATATGTATAGTATAAAACATATTGGAAAATCGAATACATATGTATATGTATATATGCAAACGAAAAACAATGTATATTATGCAAACAATGTATATGTATATGTATATATACAGACAACTGTAAGTAGTGCACAAAAAGCGTCCTCTCCACTTATTCGGGTTTACTAAAATCACTCTTTTTTACTCAATTCTCAACGAATTTGTACCAAATTCGGAGGGTAGGTGCCCAATTAGTCCGGCTACCTGTGCTACAGTTTCGGCGCGAAAATTCAAATTTTGGCGGGAAAATTAAACGAAAATACAAAAATCATATAGCCTCATAAAAACGGCTCTTACTCAAGAAATATAAAAGTTACGCCCGTGAAATCACATCCGCTTATAGACCAAACATAGTGCAATTTTATGTAGAAGTTTCAAAACCCTCGCTGAAAGTACGCGCGAGAATCCGATTTTCAACGTTTGCAAAAAATCGGGATTTATGGCGCGAAAATTCAAATTTTGGCGGGAAATTTAAACGAATATGTGAGGGTTTTAAAACTTCTGCATACAATTGCACTATATTGGGTCTATAAGCGGCCATAATTTCACCAGAATAGCTTTTGTATTTCTTGAGCAAGAGCCGTTTTTATGAGACCATTTTATGACATTCACATATTCGTTTAAATTTCCCACCAAAATTTGAATTTTCACGCCATACTGCTGGCACAGTTAGCTAGACCCATTGGGCACCTACTCTGCTAATTTGGTTCACATTGGCAGAGAATTGACTGAAAACGGGTAATTTTACTGTACCTCAAAATGTTATAGCTTTGGAAATGATGATAAATCCCGATTTTTTGCCAACTTTGAAAATCGGATTCTCGCCCGTACCTTGAGCGAGGGTTTTGAAACTGCTGCATAAAATTGCACCATAGTGTGTCTATAAGCGGCCACGGTTTTACCAGAATACATTTGTATTTTTTTGCGTAAGAGCCGTTTTTGAGAGCTATTTATTATATTCACATATTCGTTTAAATTTCCCGACAAAATTTGAGTTTTCGCGCCAAAATTCCGACACAGTTAGCCAGACCTATTGGGCACCTACTGTACTGTGCAAATTTGGTTCAGATTGACAGAGAATTGATTGAAAACGGGTAATTTTAGTGAACCTCAAAATGTTAGCTTTGGAAATGGATAAATCTTTGAAAATCGGATTCTCGCGCGCACTTTCAGCGAGGGTTTTGAAACTTCTACATAAAATCGCACTAAGGCCAATGGGCCCTTCCCTTCCTCTACTTCTACAGTAATTCTTGCACTGAACAAAGAAAATGATGGAACTATATTGTACGTCTGTAATGATTTTGGTTACTTTCTGTTTTTCTTTTGCTACGTATGTGTTGTGGATGATAAACTTCCTAACTTCTTCAATCACGCAGAGAGGTTGAGTAATCTGACGAGTTGTTTACATGTGCTATACACAATCTAATAACATGTACTTTATTGGTTCAGAGATATTGGACAGTTATCCTAATCACTAGTTTCCCTCAGGTAGCGGGCAAGCAATACTGCCTGTCATAGGTAGAATGACGCTCCCTACCGTGCTTGAAACGGTTCAACTGGGTTTTCTGGCAGTCTCAGTGCCGGTCTACATACTGTTTCTGGTTACGCTAGTGAAATTCCGAAACGCTCACCCGTTCAATGGCTCCTTTTTTGTTTTGTGTCTTAACCTGGGAGTCTGCGACCTTTTGGCCATTGCCAATTGTTGGTTAGGAGCCAAATTTCCCGGGTTCGTCTGCTAGACTATTGCTAGCTTTTGTAGTATGTGTATTTCTTCTATACATGGAGGGTTGCAGGTTCGGCTGGTTGGGCATGGATTGGGTGGCTCGTAGCTTTCCAGCCCTCCTGGGCGGCGGCATGACCGTGTTGGCCTGGTACACACTGCTCTTTCAGCACCTGGCCGTGGTCTGTGTTGCAGTCAACCGATTCACTGCTATCCACTACTTTCAATCCTATCAAATGGTCAGTAAGGGCTTTTTCCGTATAAACGCCCCCTCTAAGTAGTGACCTTTAGCGATTATTTGGAAAGCCTTTCAGATCAGATACAAGTTCACCTAAAACATTTTGTCCTGGAAGAGATTAAAATAAGATGAAAAATAAAATGTTAAAAGCTAAAAAAATCGGGGCGAATAAGCATGTGTTTCACTAAAGAAAAACATTATCAGGTTTTTTAGACAGGCAGCGCTCAGCCAGAGAACAGTTGCCAGTTCCAAATGAACGCCCATCTACAGTACTTTCGAAATAGGAGTCCATAAACGTTATTTAGATTAGAATTTAAGTTGCGAAAAGTGTCAACAAAACTAAAGAAACGTCCGTGGGCGTCTATACAAAAACTCGGTACCTTCATTGTATAGTGATAAACACCAATTGTTGCTTACTGTTGAAACTAATTTGTTTTTCCGGACCAGATGTGGACCGGCAACAAGTTGAAAGCAATCGTGATTGGTCTTTGGTTGGCTCCACTAGTCGTCACCATACCCCAAGCTACTTTCGGCTACAGCTTTCATATCGACAACATCACTGGTGACCCTGTCAACCCTGTTTGGAAGTGCGCCGAATGTCAAGTAAAGCGCTATTCGAGCCTGTGTACATCCCTGCCCTCCATACCACAATTGTACTACAGGGTGTCTCAAAAAATGATCACATTTCTTTTTACTGCCATTTCCGCAAATTTTGACCAAATAGGCTGAAATTTGGACCATAGGTGGCACAATTCGGGGAATTTTATGTGTTAAAGTTTGGTGCACTAGGCTTGACTCATTCCCGAGAAATTTAAAAAAAAGTGAAATTTGGTAATTTCAATAGTGAAAGCCGGTCACGAAAAATGTAAACATTTCCTTTTCCTGTATCTTTTCTAATTTTTGTCGGAATTGGATGAAATTTGGAGTGTAAACGCAGAAGTTCAGGGTAATTGGTGTGTAACGCTATCGTTAGAGTTTAGGCGATAATGTAATGTATTTTCGGTGACCGGCTTTCGCTATTGAAATTACCAAATTTCACTTTTTTTGAAATTTCTCGAGAATTAGTAAACTGCAAAAAACTGTAAAAGCTACTGCACCAAACTTTAACACATAAAATTCCCCGACCTTTGGCACCTATAATCCAAATTTCAGCCTATTTGGTCAAAATTTACGGAAATGGCAGTGAAAAGAAATCTGATCATTTTTTCGGTGACCGGCTTTCACTATTGATTTAACAAATTTCACTTTTTTTGAAATTTCTTGGGAATGAGCCAAGCCTAGTGCACCAAACTTTAACACATAAAATTCCCCGAAGTTTGGCACCTATAAATCCAAATTTCAGCCTATTTGGTCAACATTTGCGGAAATGGCAGTAAAAAGAAATGTGATCATTTTTTGAGACACCCTGTAGTACAAAAATCAGTCTTTGAATTTAGTACCAGTGCCATTCCAAACCAAATTCAAAACGGCCTCTTCTATACTATACCATACCATATCAAAATCAAACGCCTTTATCAGATAATTTTAGTACTAGAATTATGAGGGGTTTTCATTTTAGTACTAACTAGCTTGTTGCATATAAACACTTTTCAAATGCGTCAGAATATATTCCCAATCCTTTTTATATGTTTTGATTCGAAAAAGCTAAAGAAAGATGGATTAAGAGAAAAAGTAACAAAACTACCACTACTGTACCAAATTCAAACCAAAATCAAACCAACCAACTTCAAACTGAATCAGCTAGTACTATATCATCATACCATATCGAAATCAAATCGCCAAGTTTATGCTATGCCATACCATATGAAATTCAAAGTTTGAAGTTGTAGGCATCCCTGCCTGTGTAAGGGTCGTAAAAATGTGAGTTTCGCAAAAAATTGCTCAGTTCAGGCCCTAAAAGGGATGGCTCAGGGATGTGAGGTGAGCTTTTTCCGTTTTTCGGAAAGCACGGGGTTTTTCCTGACGGTCGGAAAAAATGATAAATCGTGGAAAAAACTCAACCTAAAATAGCTAATTTATGGCATTTTCCAGTTAAAAATGGACTTTTGAGATGTATAACAGGCTAGACTGATTAAAACTGTTAGAAAAACAATAGAACATACCTAATTCGGCAATCTAAAACAAAAAGGCAAACTGTTGTACCAAAATTTGCATACAGTGTTAAATGATGGAGCCTGCCAGGGACTGTTTCATGTCTGTTTCGTGATATATATCTATGTGAGGTGTATTTCTGTTCTGAAATGACTCAGGAAGGCTTTGAGCTGTTTCCTCAGGAATTGAGTATTGATTTTAGTAAATATATATTTAATTCATATCAAATAACAAATTTGAAGCAAATTAAATTTCAGAATTTGGGAACCAAGCAAATTAATAGCAAGTTATTTTGTTCTGAAGGCTGAGCAAGCAATTTAATAGTTATTTAATTTAAAAATATATTTACTCGGAAACACTAGAAGGCGCTAGAAACCGTTAGGAATCATGAAACCAGGCTAAGATACTCCTCAGAACTAGGGAACGACCGGAATTCCGATTCCGATTCCGATTCCGATCGGAACTGGCAGTTCCGATTCCGATTCCGATTCCGAACTCAGAGGTCTCGGAATTTTTCGGAATTTTGGCCAAATTTTTAGGAAATCAAACACCAATTCTATGCGTACTATTGCGTGTCTTCTTTGCTGTGCAATCGAGAATCTGCATAGTTTAGTAAAACATAACCTACTGTAATCCCACTAAGTAAAAAATAAAAGTTAGCACTACTCCGTTGTGGAAGCATATGAGTCTGAAGAACTCGGAAGTCTTCAAACGCCTCAAAGATTTTGATCAAAGCCAGTGAACGGACGTTTATAGTGGCAAAACACATTTTGGGAGGCGACAGAAGTCACTTGAAGCCTGAAAACTAGAGTGCGAACAATACCTCAGACCCCAATACCGGAAAGGGGTGTACCAGACCGCACCCCCTGGGTACAGTACTAATACATTCTGTATCACTAAAATGACAAATTTCAATTGAATTACAAACGTTTATCTTAGACAAGAGCAGAGAAATTGCGCTAATTACTGGTGTACTAATTAGAAAAGCGGACAGTATAAGACATTCTTAACCTTTAGTTTATTAACGCAAAACGGTTTTCTATACCTGCTGTAATCATAGACCAATCTTTTCGATTTTTTCAGGTCAGTTTTTCAGTTCAACAGCGATTTTAGTAGGTCCTAATTAGTATTGGGCATTGGGGCATAAAAAACCCTATACCAAACCTGGAAAACACCCCCAGCCCCAATACACCCACTACTCAATACCAGTTCGCACTCTACTGAAATTGTTGTTTTTAAAGTATAATTTACGCGCTTTGAATTTTACCTATTGATGGTTGGCGATTTTAATGCATTGTTATCATTTGACATGGTGATTTGTACTGGATGTTTGCATGGAATTGTAAAGGATGATTGCGTAAACACTGTTTCTTTGTCAAAAACAGGTTGTTCCAAAATTTTAAGCCGATTTTCAAAAAAGTTCCGATTCCGAAAAATTCCGATTCGGAACTGTACTTGAGTTCCGATTCCGATTCCGATTCCGATCGGACCCAAAAATCCGGTTCCGGTCGTTCCCTACTCAGAACTTGAGCTGCAGTTTTTCCGGGATTTTGGTAAACACCGAAAAAACTGAAAAAAACAGGCCGAGGTTTTTTCGGAAAAATATCCATCCCTGGCTGCCAGCAAATCCACTCCAATTCTAAGCTAAACGAAATCTAAAATGCTGTACGTATCTGTAAGTTGAAAGCAATCTTTTCAGCTAGTCTACTTTTCCGTTTTGGTCAAATTCAACTGGATAGTGAACGTGGTCACTCTCACTCTCTACGGGCTGACCTTTTGGCGCATGGACAAAATGGGCCGGTCGACCGCCCCCAAAACAACCTCCAGCAGATCTAACCGATCTGCTTACAGCAACCGAAAGTCGTTCTATTTTTGTTCTATTTTTGTTTACTTCTATCTATTTTTCAGAGCGGAACGAGCCTATGTGATAATCGGCTTTGCTCTCTGCTTCACGCTGTTGATATACAGTTACACGCTGTGGGGTCTAGGAACAGCTCACGGTAATGTGTTATTGTTACAGAACAGTCAGTTTGGGCATACTGTATTGAGTTTGAACTTATTTACTTTCGTTTACAAGTGTTCGTAGCAGCCAGAGCAGCCGAGTTATTTTTAGATCCCAAAGTGTGGCAGTTGTACGTGAAGGCCTGGTCGGTGGCCAATGACGTGTTCAGCTGGAGTAATCCCTGGTTCTCGGTGGCTTTCTCGCCCGCCGTTCGAAGTCATATGTGGGCTCTGCTTACCAATGCAAGTCCAAACGGCAAGACAACTCAGTCTACAGCACCTAGACATGGCCAAAGTCGGCGCACTGCTGCAGACGCCAGACACCGTGCAAGGCAAGCAGTCAGCCATTTCTGAGCTCGATCGCTCGCTTTCCGTTCGGCAATTTTCCAGCGATTTTTCATTTTTTGGGAAATCGGCCCAGCTCCCCGAGACCATTTCAGATCCCTCCCTGTTCAGATTTTTCTGACCAATGCATCACCTACTGTTTCTCTGTCTGTCTACTTGTTGTATGATGGTTTGGTTTGGCTTTGCTCTAGACGGCTGCAGTAATTTCTGACAATGTTTTCAGCGTTCGTCTAATGTGGTAAAAGTTTCCAGGTTGTATCGAAATGTTGTAGATGAGTCCCAGTATTTTGGCCGCTTGCTACGAAAAAACCGCTTATAGTTTCCGCAGGAATATGGTTGGAATGAACTTCAAATACTTGTGACAGTCCAAAAGTGAAGTTTGGTGTAGGTTTCTGTTTTTAACTGTTACATAGCGCGCACACAGTGTACGTTTGTTGTACTATGTTATTTCAAGGTGATCATGAACAAACACTGGCAAAAACGTGATTTTTTTACTTTTCACAGATATCTAACTACCGCACAACATTCGTGCAGTAGACATTATATAAGCAGTATACTTTGCGTAGTATTGAATGCCGTTACGACAAATAAAGAGTCAATCGACTAGCGGTCAATTCGTTGGGAACTTTGTCAGCTCCCATCCGCAAATTAGCGGTATAGAGAAAAGCCGATTCGACTGGTAGCACCTTCTTCGGCAATCTGATGCGATCGGGAATATCCAGAATTCTCTCAAGCACCCAGCGTTGAAACAACGACACCAATCGTTTGCCTCTCTGATGATTGGTGGCATCACCAAGTCCGAACAGTATGACAAAACTGCTCAACAGCGAGAGAATTGGTAGTTTCATGTTCTAAATGAAACGCTCAGAATCACTATACGGGGCCCCGGAGAACTGTTGTTTGGATATGGGATTTTCTGGAATCGGTTCGGTATGGGTAGGTATTTTTTGGCATACCCAGGAATCGGCTCGGCATGGGTAGGTATTCGAAAAAGTACCACCAGTAAACTGGTATTTATTCGGTATTTCCGGAAAATGTTTTACGAAGTCGAAACACTAAATTTCCAAGGTCCAACAATAATGTTTTAGTAATCTCCTAGGTTAGAGTACTTAACTTCTTGTAACACACCGAATTATGACATGTCACCTGTGTTTTGAGACTCATACAAAAATTCGCATGACATGTGAGTCCAGTTTTTTAAGAGTACTCACAAATCAAGGTATCATAAAGTGTCTGATGTCATAATTGGGTGATGACATGTCATGGAAAATATGACAGCTGTCATAAATGAGCATTTGCAGAACCAGATTGAGAGTTGTCATGGTAGGCATGACATGTCATGTACATAGTATTTTGATCGATAGAAATTGCCTGAATCACGTAATCCGCATACTGTATCTAAATTATTTCAACTACATATTTCAGGTAATCGTGCGTTTCGATTTTTCTGCCTCTTCCAAACAAGGACTTGTCGGCTTGCACTCTGTAGATATATTTCTAAGGCAATGGCTATCTTTATCCAGCATATCTCCTTTGGTATCTAATGCGATTGAGTAGGAAAGAAAGTAGGGATCAGGTGTAGCTAGGGGGGGGGGAAATCAGGAACCGATCCCAAACAGAAATTAAGAGTCGATGTCTGAATCAGGCAACCCTCCCTATGCACAAAAATAGGTCGACCTCTCCGATTTTGCTCAAAATTTGCATAAATGATGTACCTTAGGGGAAACCAACGTGTACCAACTATCAGCCCCCAACTCCGCCTAATATGCAAATTACGAGGGGTCAAAGGTCAAATTTGGGGTACCTTATTCGATTGAGCATAACTATGCCAATTTTCAACGCACGGTGTCCGGGTTTCTTTTAAACGATAGAGCTTGCTCTTGGCTTTCCAACGAGCTACACAGCGCCTTTCTACATGGCTTCGTTTGGTAGTTATAACGATTTTTTTTCATTTTTTGATGACCCAAAAATCGCTTTTTTGCCCACTGCAAAAAAAATTCCCTCCTAGCCCCCATTTTTTATTTCTTTATTTGATAGCCGTTGATTAGAGCTTTAATTTGATGTAAAATATGAGCGATTTCACTGGGGCATTTTGGAGAAACTTGCATTTGAATGTTGCTACCCAAGCTGACTGCTGCGAAATTTCTACTGTAAGAACTGCCCGGAAGTGTGTTAGTTTGCATCCCAGTAAGTTCAGGATTCTTTTACTGTATAGAGCGTTTCTCGAGCTATCACTTGATTAATTGAGGTTGAGATACATACAGTATGACTTTGTATCAAAACTGTTCCAAGAATGTTGAGGATCCTTTTTGCCATCTCAACAGCATAGGCTCGGAGTTGAGTAATCTGGGTCGTTGTCCAAATCCCAATCATCAACATTTCTTTTTTTGTTGGTGTAAACAGCTTCCATGGACGCTCATTCTGACCAATCCAGACTGGAGGACCATCAATGAATTTGTAATATTGATGACTTTCAATAGCTGCTTTCTCCTGTGAAATTTGCATTTGAATGTTGCTACCTAAGCTGACTGCTGCGAAATTTCTACTGTAAGAACTGCCCGGAAGTGTGTTAGTTTGCATCCCAGTAAGTTCAGGATTCTTTTATCAGAAGCGACAGGTTGACACGTATTTCAACTCTAAACTTTTGAGTTTACATTAGCCGTGGCATAACAGTATTGTGGTGCAGCATAAGTTGCTTCAGTCATTCGAGATGTTCTTTCAAGTTTGCCAGCATTTCATCTTCCTCAGGAGTGACAATGTTTTCATCATCCAGGTAATCATGCCGAGGTGCAAACCGGTTTTCTGATGTGTCTTCTGGCTTGTCAACGTTGTGCTGCTCAACTGCACCCTTCCTTAGCTTCTGTGACATTCTTGAGAAGTATGCAAGAATTTGTTGCTCTCTCAAATATTCATTCACATTGAAGAGAAGAGCGCCACCTGAAGCATTTTGTTGAACATTTGTTCAAATGAACGAAGTGACATGGTGCATATAATGCAGCACATGTTTTTGCTATAGTAATAGGTGCATAGTACCTATACGGGTTTTTCTCATGTCGCTGGCCACCTGCGCTGCGTTCAATTTCTGTTTTGTTTGTTCACCTTCAAGAAACTTGCTCTCAAGGTACTGCACCTGTTTCTTTGAAAAACGAGTGAAAGCAGATGCTTCACGCAAGGCCCACCCCTGTTCAAGAGGTTGCATCTCGCTTTGATGGCATGCGCTTTTTTGAGCAGCATGCGTCTCCAACTCCTCATTGATGTCAGCGCGAAGGTCATCCATAGCTTTAGAAGTGTGCAATTCTTCCAATCGAGTAACGTACAACCCTAAGAAACCTATTTATGGTAAGACATATAGAAGCAAGAATTAAACAAGAGGTAAAAGTACAGTTAAACAAGTAAGCATATGTAAATGTAAACATGCCTTGAGCTGCATCCAAAAGAGTGAGTCTTTCAGGTTTGTACTTGTGTTTTCCACCGGCAACATGCCGAATTAGATTTGCGTAATAGTAAAACTGGGCGGTACATCCTGGTTCTGGACAGTCGTACAGCAAATCACGTTTGAACTCATAGCCGGACTCCGCCGTCGCTCGAGTATTCAAGTTTGGTTTATTCTATTGCTTACAAAAGGCATACTATGAGTAAGACCAATGGGATGAGTAGAGATTCCGTTTTTGCCTTTTGAACATGAAAAATCTTTCAGGTCTCAAGTTCATTCTGAGTGAATGGTTCAGTGGTATCAAAACTCAGTGGAAGAACAGTGACTCGGGTGTTGTTCAGAAAGATAGTGAAAAACTAGGTCAGTCTTGTTTAGGAATCAGATTATTTTGTCAAACTTCAGTACTGAGTTTAATTTACACAGAAATACTTCAGGTGTGTACGTATTATTTATCAAAACAGCCAATATCAACGGTGCTGGTATTCTTACCAGCACATCTCCAATCACTGTGTCGTTTCGCGGCACTGAAGGGCGCACAAGAACAATGAATTTACCATTTGTGTTCAGCCAGCTTAGCGACGTGTCTGCGTAAACTTTTAAGTATAGCCAGAGTAACAGAAGATGTTGTCATGTATACTGTTTGATGTTTCTTTAGATTTGAAAGGAATGCTGTCCACACATTTCCGCTTTTCAGACTTCGCAAGGTTGGGTCAGTGACCCACCTTCTTCTATCAGTACATTCAACTGAAGATACCTGGTGATAAATTCGTTACAACTGCCTTAAAAAGATACGATGTGTAAAATGCACTTTCAGGGCAGTACAACAGATAAAACTCTTCGTTTGGAACCGGTATTCACAGGAGAAAGCAGCTATTGAAAGTCATCAACATTACGAATTCATTGATGGTCCTCCAGTCTGGATTGGTCAGAATGAGCGTCCATGGAAGCTGTTTACACCATCAAAAAGAAGAAATGTTGATGATTGGGATTTGGACAACGACCCAGATTACTCAACTCCGAGCCTATACTGTTGAGATGGCAAAAAGGATCCTCAACATTCTTGGAACAGTTTTGATACAAAGTCATACTGTATGACAAAGTCATACTGATTAATCAAGTGATAGCTCGAGAAACGCTCTATACAGTAAAAGAATCCTGAACTTACTGGGATGCAAACTAACACACTTCCGGGCAGTTCTTACAGTAGAAATTTCGCAGCAGTCAGCTTGGGTAGCAACATTCAAATGCAAGTTTCTCCAAAATGCCCCAGTGAAATCGCTCATATTTTACATCAAATTAAAGCTCTAATCAACGGCTATCAAATAAAGAAATAAAAAAGGGGGGCTAGGAGGGAATTTTTTTTGCAGTGGGCAAAAAAGCGATTTTTGGGTCATCAAAAAATGAAAAAAAATCGCTATAACTACCGAATGAAGCCATGCAGAAATGCGCCGTGTAGCCCGTTGGAAAGCCAAGAGCAAGCTCAATCGTTTAAAAGAAACCCGAACACCGTGCGTTGAAAATTGGCATAGTTATGCTCAATCGAATAAGGTACCCCAAATTTGACCTTTGACCCCTCGTAATTTGCATATTAGGCGGAGTTGGGGGCTGATAGTAGGTACACGTTGGTTTCCCCTAAGGTACATCATTTATGCAAATTTTGAGCAAAATCGGAGAGGTCGACCTATTTTTGTGCATAGGGAGTTCACTACAGGGTTGCCGGACTCAGACACCCACTCTTAATGTGTTTAATGATCATAATTAATTATAAATTAACGAATTCTGTCGATAAATATCGATTATCGAAAATTTTTTTGGCAAAATTCCAACATTTCAAAATCGTCCAAAGTGGTCATGTCATATATCATTTGAAAGCCCTTTGCCTGACGAGTCTAATGATCACTAAATCAGCATAGAGCACGCCCCTGGGGGCCTGTTTTGCCAAATATAAAAGTACCCCTAGGGGCGCGCATCAGTATAGGGCACGTTCCAGAGTCATATAGTCATAAGAAAGTTAATTAATTAATGTATAATCCATTTCTGACCTTCCCTGATTTTTCTCCCCCCAGCTACACCTAACCCGAAAGGAGAACATGGTAAAGGTGCAAATTTTATTGCTGAAAGATGGCGATTAACTTTATTTTATTCCTTTATTCCGTATAATTTCGGTTAGACCCTCTGCCAATCCCAACCTACCGCATGCATCAACCTCAAGCAGACTTAGTTTCTCGCCCACCCCAAAAAGACACGGTACAATTAGGTCTACCGCAAGCAAGTTAAGTGATAGATGTAACAGGGGGTCTGGGGGTCGGCCCCCCCACCCGGCTTAGGCCAGACGCCCCCCAGGAGACGATTTTTCCGACTCCCCCTCCAATTTTCTGGCAAGTAATATTTTGAGAAAATTTTTGCCATTTTTGGCAATTTCAGACACAAAAATTGCCAAAATCGCCTGCAAACTGGCACTTTTTAGCTGTATTTCAGCCCAAATTAGTGATGTTTAATGATTTTTAGCTCGCAAATTGCGATTTTTGAGCGTTCTTTAGTGCCCAATTCCCCTCCCAAAATTTGGGCTCAGACCCCCCAGCCGGCGCCAGACCCCCAAACCCCCTCCCCCTTCGGCGGATGATCTGTTACATGTATGAAGTAAGTTATCAGATTATCAAAGCTATTTAAAGCTAACAACAGCTATTTTAGCTGAATGAAAAAGACAAACAAAGACAAAGAAATATTTTTTTGCAAATTCGTCTTTTAGTGGAAAGAACCTTTTATTCCTCCTACTCAACGCTAGTTTATTACCATTGATAAACAACATCAAACAAGCAGATTGAAGAGCGTATGTTCTTTTTCCTAATCGACGTCAAAATGCGGCAAAAAATTGGTAAGACAACTCTCAAACCAGATGACAGCAAGAAGCCATCATTGGTTGTCATTCTCAATTATTACATGTCATGCAAATTATGACAGCTGTCATGGAGCCCTCCGAATTGAGACCAAAATTTTGATGACATGTCATGAATTTTTGAGAGTTATGAGGCAAGTTTTTAAGACTCTTAAAAAAAACGCATGACATGTCATGTGAGCAAGCTGTCACACCCAAATGGCACGTGGTGTGTTACAAGAAGTTAAATGAATCAGGATCAATGTGATTTATAGTTCAAAGCAAATAAATGGCAATGGAACAGTTGGCCTAAGCACCTACTGTAGTAACAGGAGTGGAGAGGGGTATTTGTACAATGTAGGCAGGGCAGTCCACTGAAAGACTCTGATAAAAGCGCTGGACAGTGCAACCTAAAGGGTTAAACAAATATCCTAAAATATCACTTCATATTCATCGCTTCATATCGTAAACTTACCAAATCCAAAGAGCACAACAGCTTACTTTACCTCATGAACAAGCGAGAGCGGTTGATATTACGCAATACTGCAAATTGATAAATTTTCTTATGCTTAATAAGCATAGCGCATCGTAATTTAGTAGGCGGTCAAGCATACAAACTTTATTCATAGATATGATGCAAGGCTCTACGTAGACAAGCATAGCTTTGAGAATTGTAGAAACAACAAACCAAACAAGTACTACATAGGTATAAAAATAGCTGACACTGAGGAACAAAAAAAACCACAAAAAGCCCGCTGCAAATCTTTCAAAGACATTTTTGGTAGGTAGAAGGCCTGGCTGAGTCAAATGCGTTCATAGACTTTGTAGCCGGGAGCCTGTTCCATATCGTAGACGTTGTGCACCCAATGCAGACGGCAGTCGCGGGTGCTGGAATGGTAGCTGAACCCGGCACATTCCGGCAAATCGTGGCAGGCAGTGGCGCACTGTAGACGGTTGTTGGTGGTCTGCTCACTGATGGAACTGCTCAGTTTGACGCGTTTCGCCTCCGTGGCCGGTTGGAACTGGGAACGGGTGTCCACTAAAAACGCCTGTGTTCTCTTTCGCTAAACCTGTATTCGTTTGAAGTCGTGGCCTAAGCAACGCGAAGACAAACAATATTTGGAATAGATCGGGTTGCTGGCTCAGTGGTTAGCTCGCTGCCTTGAGTTACAGCGGCCGCGGCGGGGGTACTGTTTCCCAGCAAGTTAATAACAAATAGCAAGTTAATTTATTTTTGGGCGAAATCGGGTAGCAAATAGCAAATTCCTAGCAAGTTAATTTTGGGCAAAGCGCCGCCTAGCAAATAAATAGCTAGTTTATTTCGGATTGAGGGAGTGAGAAATTTGCTAGGAATTTCCTAGCAATTTACTAGGAATTTACTAGGCTCAGACATATTCATCCATTATCCCTATCTTTCCCGGTTGGCCAGGGGCCTGATGTGCTGCCAGGATATGCTATATACCCAATAGAGATGCGCACGGGCCGGGCACAATTTTCGGCCCGCCGGGCCGGGCCGGGCCGACCAGTTTAGCATAGTGGTCCGAAAATTTTGAAAGGTTGCACAAATTCAAGATTATGTACGCTGGTGCTGAATATAAGCGCTAGCAACCGTTGTGTTAATCGGCAATAACGCGCCCGCTAAGTGCGCGCGCGATGTTGTGTACCAATCAATCGTGCCAGCAGAAAGAGACAGAAATTGGACAGGACACGAAAGAAAATAATTAAATTCGGGCGCATGTCGGTACACTATTGACGAGCTATCTACTTGCGGCTTCACTCTGCAAGCCCAGAGAGCGCGTCTTAATCCATAATCGGTTGATTCGATAACTTTCCTGCATGCTAACATGTGAACGTGTTAAGAGCTCTGTTTTTGTGAACAGTGTATTTCTAACTGCTTTTAGCACTTGTAAAACGTTTACTTGCATCAGGGAATTGTTACATTACATGTTGGGGTGAATTCTGGCAACTTTTTTAAAAATGGGCCGGGCCGGGCCGGGCCACAAAATTTGGAAAACGGGCCGGGCCGGGCCGAAAATTTCGGCCCGAGCGCATCCCTAATACCCAAGGTTGGTTACGCTACGCGTATAGCTAAAGTAGGGCTATAGCCAAGTATGGACAAAAGTCAGTCTCTAGTCTAACAGTAGATTCGGCAAATAGAAAACTACGTGTTTGATGTGTTCATTTAGGGATAAAGTTAGAGAAAATTCTTGCCTGTGCGTGCTTCTTTTCCTGCCGTTGCTTGTTCAGCTCATTGAAACTGAGATACAATGTATGTATAGTTTTTGATTTTAATCGGTGCCGGAGTTTTCCAGTTATAAGACAAGTAGGAAAATGCCCAAATGGACCACTTTTCACGGCCTTTTGGAAACCATGATCTTGTAATAACTATAGTGGTCTTTTAATCGGAAAATCTCGCAGGCATCATTTGGTTGAGCGCAAAATTTGGAGCAAATTCTAGCAAATTGATAGCAAATAGATAGGAAATTTCTAGCAAATAACAAGTTAATAACAAATTAAATTTGAAATTGTGGTGTCTAGCAAGTAAATAGCTAGTAAATAAAATTCCCGACAGTTACAAGCAAGTTAATAGCAAGTTAATTAGTAAATAAATTAACTGGGAAACAGTAGGCGGGGGGGCTGTAAATGGGTTCGAAAGCTGTCAAGGCGATGGGAAGTAGTTGCCACAAGGCCAACCCAGGCCGCCGAAAGTCAGCAATGACAAGTAGATAAATGGAAACCTAACCTAGCAACAGAAATGGCAAGGGCTGACTGGTGTTAAAGGAGGCTGCCGGGCCTCGTGTCTCTTCCTGTTCTAAAGCAGTTGGCTACTCCTGGTCCGAAAGGACGAAAAGTCACAACAACAGAAAGATAGTGTACCTACGTACCGGTGCCTCTAGAAAAAGACCAAACCGAATTGGAAAGGGAATTGCAGAAAACTGAACTTACTGTACTGACAGAGTCTGTGCTGAGAGCTCGAGCAGTCCTGATCGGTCAGACGGCGACCGTTGGTGTCGAGTACAGCGCAGGACTGTGTGGGGGTGATGGCGTTGGCCCACAGGATGTCCTTGGTTTCGGGCACCTCTACTTTTGGGCTGCTGAAATTTGCTTCACTCGGTCAGCGGCAAAAACTACGCTTTTTAGGCTGAGCAAGCCGTTTGAAAGCAAGAGTAGGAAGGTTACGCTGTTGGTTCAGTGCCTTACTACTGTCACGACCCAACCAGGGTACGAAAATTTAGCAAAATTAGCCTTCAAAAACGCGTTTAAAACGCATTCCGAGCTTAAAATTAACAGAAATTAGAAGTTTTAGTTGTTTATAATGGCCTGGTTGGGCTTCTGCCCGACCAGGGCGAGAAAATTTTGAAAATTTGGCCTTCAAAAACGCATTTAGAAGGCATTCTGAGCACAAAATAGACAGTTTTAGTACATAATTCATTAGTTTCTTATATTTTTGACAGACTTTTTCTTCCTACCTCCACCGCAAAGGGGGGTGTACACACCCTACACCCCCTGGATACGCCAGTGGTTGGAAGTAATGCGAAAGCAGCTTACTCCCAACGTCTCTCCCCTTTGTACTTGTTGGACTTGAGCTGGGTGAGGTCTGGACGGTGAAAGCTCCATTTCCCGGTTGCTGCATCTTTGGACAGGCCGACCCAAGCCTTGGAAATGGCGTTCTATCAATAGACTACATGAATACGTGGAAGAAAAACTACTATTTAGGCTAGAATAGAAATAGAAGTCGTGCAGATTGATTTAATTCCAGTCATGAGTAGGGAGGCTAGGCTATAAACATAACAGTTTGACTAAAATTTTGAACTAAGTCAATGTAAAGCGTTTTGGTGCTCGGTAGTACTATATTTGTTGGTCCACTTTCTTCAAACGTAGTAGGAACCCCATACACGTACAGTGGGGTGCAAAAGTTTAAACGCACCCAGTCAGGTACAAGAAAAAGTGACTTTTCACTTTATATTTGTTGAAGGCAATTGGCAAGTGTTATACACCGTTGCATAGCTTGGGATGTTGCGAAGAGGTTGGCGCAGACTGCACTGCAATGCGTTGCTTTATGTAAAGTTTTAGCTAGTCTAAGCCGGACTGTCAGGAAAAGGGTTAGCAAAAGTTTAAACGCACTTTAAAAATCCCACAAAATCCGACTCAGATCTTTCAAATAAAAGTTGTACGAACACCTAAATAGTAAATAATAAATAACAAGACAAGTTTGATGCTTTGCCATGATTCAGTTAGCTCTGTTGTGCTCTTTGTCCAATCGGCATGCAGAAGATCGAACCTGCTATGGTGCCTTGTATCAACGCGATCTCTAGCACCAGAGCGCCAGTAGCACCTTGACAGATCAATCTTACTAACATCTGGTGTATGTTAGAAAGTCTGGCATGCATGAATTTCAAGCTTTTTAGAAGTTACAAGTCATAAACGTTGCTAATTATGGGCTCAAACCAGATAATTATAGTGAATCTGCTGGTAATGGCCACATTGTTATGGTTTATGAGTTGCATATCTGACTCAGCTGCCTGGTTTTAAGAAAAATAGCATGAGCAGAAACAGCAGAAGCCCTAAGAGGCCAGAGAAGCTGAACACAGTAAAATTGGCACCTTTAGTATAATAGTCAAACATGAGTGAGCCAAGATTCAGTGTACACCAATGGCAGAAGCATTCACTGTAGCAGCCATAGGACATCTTAAAATGAACAGATGATGGAATTCCATATCCATGGGATCACACAATGCGTTTCAGTTAAAAACGCAAGTTTTTGGAAGCAGGGATGATGTCTCCTGGTCAAACTACCCTCACAGTTGCCGTCAGTTGATTATTGTGGATCATTACTGGATATTCAGTATGCTGGTTATAGTGCTGTTAACTGAGTAAGGTACCTAAATGGCATGCTCTGGTATTTTTGCATAAGAGAAACACTAGTACATGTAAAAACCATATGAGTTAACCCATGTTTGTTGGTTGCAGTCGGTTACAAACACTGAGAAGACCAGACAGAATACTAAATCTCAGTGTGACAGATGTGGAACAGTAATGATCTGTCAATCTTAATCTGATTAAAAAATGTTCTGTTTTCGTGGTTCTGTTATCATAAACACAGTTTGTTTAGCCTGATTAGCAGTCTCAGTCTCTTACACATCCATAATAAGTTTGAGAGAGTTCAAAACCATTCAAATTGTAGACCTTGTACACAGACCAGACCAATTTCACCATGATGAGATGTGTTACGATTAATTGCGTCACAGAGCGACTGAATTATTCCAGAGTATCAAAGTTGTCTTGTTGTTCATTAATTAGTATTTAGGTATTCTTACAATCGTTGTTTGAAAGAAGTTTAGTCAGATTTTGTAGAATTTTGAAAGTGCGTTTAAACTTTTGCTAACCCTTTTACCTGACAGATTGATTTAGACCGGATATAACTTCACCATAACGCAACCAATTGAAGCGCAGTCTGCACCACCTTTTTGGTAAGATCTCAAGCTATGTAACGGTGTATAACACTTACCGATTACCTCCAACAAATCAGCGAAAAGTCAGTTTTTCTTGAAGAGGACAAGGTGCGTTTAAACTTTTGCACCCCACTGTACTGTATGTACATATATACGGCTGTGTTCCTTCCTTAGCCTCACGCGGTTCTTGACCTTTGTCCGAAAATGTTATTTAACCATCACAAATAGCAAATAACAAAAAAGTAACGAATTTGTATTTTCAATTTTCAACTGAATAGTCCTTAAGATTATATGATGTATGTATACCTGATAGAATGTCAAACCTGCAAGAACGTCGATAATAAACTGAAAAGTCTAACCGGTGAGGTTTAGTTTACCGGAGATAGCAGGGTGTCTAGCAGATGAGTGGCCAACTCGGGTGACTGCACTTTGGCCAAGACTCCTCCATTAAGCGTTAGACAGTTCTGTTTTGCTCCGTCAAAATCAGTGGTATCTGGACTGCTTTCCAGCACGAAACAACTCGAGCCGTAGTAGGTGCTCTTCGCCACCCCCTCACAGGCGGTCTCTAGCTCTGAAGTCATGCAAAAATTACGCCTTTATTACTTCTACTAAACAGTGCGCCTACATACTTGTTTTGGCGGCAGTTAGACTAAAGAGGAAGAACAGCGATATGAGCTTAAGTGCAGCTGCCATATTCCAAAACGAGCCGAGTTGAGCAAGTTAAAGCCGGCTAGCGAATGACCATTGCCATGGAGGCAGTGGGCACACTCATTATTAATTTAGCATGCTAATTTTATACAGATTACATATACGTGGCTTACACAATCGGTCCATGACTACACTGTTTTAGCATGCATGCATACATACATACGTAATGAACGGAGAGGGAGAGGGAGAGGGAGAGGGAGAGGGAGAGGGAGAGGGAGAGGGAGAGGGAGAGGGAGAGGGAGAGGGAGAGGGAGAGGGAGAGGGAGAGGGAGAGGGAGAGGGAGAGGGAGAGGGAGAGGGAGAGTAAAACCTCGGCCTGTTTTTCTAACAGTTCTCAGTCAATCTGGCCTATTATAAATTGCAAAAGTCAATTTTTAACTGAAAATGATTACCTACTTTACGCTTGAGGAGTCTTTCCGCTATTTACCTACGTTTTTTCTGATCCTTAGCTAACAAACTGTTTTCTTCTAGAAAAAAACGGAAAAACGCCCCAAAAATGCACCTCACATCTCCGGTAGCACACATCCCTTTTCGACTGTCTTCCATTCTTTCTATGTAATTAGTAATTATTAATTTAGCCACCTTTCATGTTGTGCAGCAGCACGCAAGAGTGTTCAAGTAGGATTGAATTGCAAAGACTCAACAGCACTTCCGCGATATGATGTTTCTCTCGTTAAGCTTGTCTGTAGCGCTTTTTTGTGCGTGTTTATCAGCCCCGGCTCCCTATAACTACCCGATTTTGGAGCAAACGGCTGAGAGCGGTATACAAAAATGGCCATCGGAGATGCACTCGTTGTTGCGCTTTGGCAAGAAATTCTACCCATTCACTGATCCACAACAACTACTGCTCTTCGCCACACTGTATCAGGGAGAACCGGCGACTGAACGATTCTAATGATAGAACTGGTCACTTGTCCAGAACAGAAATGAAAAAAAGCTGATTCACACTTATAAAATTCGTTTATGTAAACTTCTTTCATTATTCTTTCTGATATAAAAAAAATTGAAGATCATTGTCACTAAAGAAACTAAAAAAATCTCTTGCATACGTACTTGCCTACCTTACATACCGCCTGCCTCAACATACATACATACATACATACATACATACATACATACATACATACATACATACATACATACATACATACATACATACATACATACATACATACATACATACATACATACATACATACTACTGTTGTTTGGGTCTGGAATTTTCAGGAATCGGTTCGCTACTGGTAGGTATTTTTCGGCATACCCAGGAATCGGTTCGGTATGGGTAGGTAATCGCAAAAATACCGGTATACCGGTATTTATTCGGTATTTGCTGAAAATGCTTTACAAAGTCAAAACACTGAATTTCCAATTTACAAGGCCAAGGAATAACTCACTTCCAAGGTCGGAGGCTAGAAAATTCATCAAAATCAATGGGATTTACAGTTTTTAGGAATTTTTTGAAATTATTTTTGTTTTTACTGGAGTGAAATTCGTTTCAATAAATAATATTGGCTGAGAGAAATGCTTCCATTGTACTGTACGTAGTTTTAAGGCCTGCTAGTGCACAGTATGGAGATCTAACGAGCAGTGACAAAATGCGGGCTATTCTGTTGCTTGTGAGTGTACTGTACATAAAGTATTTCGGTGATTATGACGTCATCAAGACTACAAATTAACTAAGACTACATATTATTTTGGCTGGCTACAAATTGACTAAAAACTAAAACTACATATTTTAACCTGAATTTGACAACTACAAACTAAAAATATTTTCGCGAAAATTTTTAACTACAAATTGAAATTCTCTGAGGAAATAGGTCTACCTGAGGAGGCTATGTGCAGGGTAGCAAATGCTAGGCGTTGAGGGGATGGGAGGCGAAAACGTCCAGTGCTTAGGCTTATTTTTCGCTAAAATAGCTTTCTGAGCTCATTTACACCTAATCTGATAGATGTATCATATTTTTCAATACAGAATTCTTCCTAAAATTACTGAGAGGGGTAGCAAGCACGGCCTGGGGGAGGTCGTAAGTCAGAGCCTATAGGGGTAAGGGTAAACCCCTCTCAGCAAACCTTTTACCCATGTCTGCTCAGTCTGCTTACTGTACTGTTACAGATAGCACAAACTGTGAACATATCAGGCCAATAGATATTTTCATAAGGAAGATGCCTGCCACCCACTAAGTCCTAAACTGATAATCTATTCAGCACACGCTTTTGCATGTTTGTGCCATCTGTCCATCTACAGATGGATGGACTGACTTGAATTCAATTGAGTAACAAACAATCATGTTCTGGGTGCAAGTGGGCCGCACAATCTTCTGGCTAGTTTCTTACCCTCTATATGCATTTGTCCTAGCAGTTATCATCCTAAAGCGACATCAGAATTCATCACTGAACTCGCCATATTTCCACATAGTCATATCTTTGGGTATAGCTGATTTGTTGTCTGCTGGAAACGAAGAACTTCTAGCATTGAAAGACAGTTTCTTTGAGCTGTGGAAGTCAGCTGAATTCATTTTGCAACCTGTCACTTCATATGCAGGGTGGATTCTATTCATTTGTCAAACATTTGGCTTTCTACTTCTCACTGCCAATCGCAATTTTGCTTTGTTGGCTCCTTTTTACTATCCTGTATGGTAATTATTTTATTTTTCAAACTAAGTATTGGGAAGATTTAAAATCAGTACTATTTGGAAGTTGTTTTCCTGAATTCCAAAAAATCAGATTTGAAAGCTCTTTGTTTAGTTCATGTTCGTCCCAAGATTCAAAACCCTAATAGGAATTATCGAGCACAAAAACATTTTTTTTGTCGTTTACCTACATTTTTTTCAAAGCTTCTGAATCTTTGACTAATTGACATTAAATGCAAGTCCAAGGATAGAGGCAAAAGTTTATAGATATGGACAAATCAAGTAACTCGTTGCAGCATAGCTGGCCAGTGGTTCCTTGCATTTATAATCAGCTCACCAATGATGGTTTATGGTCAATCAGAATATATTCAAGATCAAAATTCATCCAACATCATCAACCTTCACATCTATCCTGAAAAGCTCAAAATAGCTCATTCAGTTCTTGTTATCTATTTGTCTATATTGGCGTTCGCCACTTGCATTCTTTATCTTGTCAGTTTTTCCAAGGTTTACCACATTCGCAGACAGGTGCGACCAAGTGGCAGTAGTGCATTATTTACTGCAAGAAAATCCACTAAATCTAGACCCACTAGTCAAGCATTCAAAAAAGATCTAAGGTTGGCCATTGCGGCATTTGTAGCTTCTCTGCAAATTTTGACAGCCGATTTGATCTTCTTAAGATTTCTTCTAGTATCGGGTAGAAAAAGTGTTGAGCTAAAGATGGCTTTTGAAGTGTCTCGACTTGTATGGACACTTTCCAATCCGTATTTGTATTTGATATTCTCAAGTGAAGTCAGGAAAGCGGTTTTGAAAGTGCTGAATTGCAAGAGCCTTGGAAGAATTGGAATAGAGAAATAGGAGAATATTCATATGTTGTATGCATAAAGTTGTAAGTAATTTGCCTGCAATCCTTAGCCAAGTAATAATCGATTTTTAGTAGTTTGATAACTGTAATTTCATTATTTACTATAACGTATGTGTGCAACAACTGTAAATTAATCTGCATTTTCTATATTTAATTTCTCCAATCTTGCAGCTCTGCTCTTTGTTTTGGCTATTACGAAATTTTCACATTATTATCAGTGGTTTATATGGAGGGGGATCAAATATTATGGCGATGATCTATGAACATCTATGAACAGACCTATAATGCACAGGACAGGGAGTCCATAAAAGAATGACACATTTCTTTTGGCTTCCATTTCCACAAAGTTAGACCAAATTTGAAACATCGGTGCCAAATATTAGAGGAAATTTTAAAACCTTTGGATATTATGAGTCAAAATTTCTTGCATTGAGGTTCATACAGTCTTGAGAAAATGAAAAATTCATGAATGTCCTTTTACATGATTTTTATTCATATGTTTTATTTGACATTACTAGTACACAGTTGTGTGCTATATCTGTATGTAAAACTGTTCATTGCTTTAAGTGCATTGTCTACTGAGCACTGACATATTTCCTGTGATTTGACAGTACAGTTCTGATGCCCCATTCATTTGAATAATAGTTTAACATTATTAATGACACAGTGCAATACTGTGCAAGCGTTAAAGTGTGCAATTGATTGTGGCACGTCCATATCAGCATACAGTGTCTCGTTTGTTTCAACCAGTCTGCAAACTGGCACAGGGAAAACGGCTCTGAAGGTTACGCAATGTTACCACTGTCTAGTGACAACGTGACTGCTGCTTCTGTATACTGTATTGACAAAAATTGCAAGAAAAGCAGTCAGAAGAATGAGTTGTGTTATGTTCAAGGCATGAGCAACCATACATGTCACTGGCTTTTTCGATGGAACTTTTTTCAGATCCCAAATGGGGTTTTGGGACAGAGTCCAACAGTGGATTTTGTCGAGCTTTTATGAGGTCCTAAGCTGTGTTTTGTTGTTATTTTTGGGTTAAAAAGCGGGTTTTTTCGACTTTTTTATTGGCATTCTTGGGTAAAAAATCGACTTGAAGGAATCTGTCTTGACCGAGAAAAGCTTCCCAAAAAAGAAAAGAAGAATGCCCTCAGGTACTGCACTGCACAATAGTTGAGAAACTTGAAATCAAAGATTCTTGTCACTGTAGACACAGATCAAACATCAGCTCTCTGGCTCTCTACCGCAGTCCTGGGCGAAACAAAGAAAATGTGCTTCTTGCACTAATGAGGTCATAACAGCGGGGTCATCTCTGTATGCCTCTCGGAGCTCCGAACCTTCAGGTGCTATGCCAGCTTGAACCACTGAACTCAACGATATGGCCCTTTGTGAACATCATTGGAACAACTTTTTGTGCATCTGCGCACAGGACAGGAACAACTTGCTTGGTCACAGCGAGCCTGAGAAAACAATGAACATCGGTGCTTCACGCACTGGAAAACTTGTGGAACCGAAAGAAAAGAAGGAGCTCTATGAACAGCAGCGAAACTTTCAGAACGGAACCACCAAAAGATTGAATCTGAGCACTTGATAGGTTGTTGCCAGGAGAAGACTTGTAGTAGAGAAGAGAATCAGCTTTGTCCAGTGAGCATCAAAACGGGGCCGCTTCTGCGCCTGATGATCACACGACAGAAGAAGCTGTTGACTGAAGAGAACTTGAGACACTTGAGAACTGGAACTATCAGACTTTCGAGAGCGGTAGGCAGGTCCGGTTGGATGGGTCACGGCACCAATGAAGAGGGAATTATATTGGGAGACCAGTAAGACAACACAACAATATAACTAACAGTCAACCAAACAAACAAATGAATCATGATAGAATCTACTGTATTTAATCATATTCTTTCAATACATACATACATGCCTGCCTGCCTGCCTTTGCATAAACCCGTGGCACAATCCTGAGTGTGCAAACAATACAGTATATCGTTTACGCACATATTAAAAGCACCAAACACGCGGTCACAGTTTGGGTTTTAATTTTTGCATACATTGCAGTGGGGAGCAAGCGCTGAATAGAATAGCTAACTAAAAAGGTATGTGACAGCTTTGCTTTTAATAGGCCAGAGCGCAATCGATAGAGCGGTCGACCCAGTCCGACTGTCTCTGGCCGGGCCGGGCGCTCAAGAGTGTAGCCGCGTCTCTGGCTTAGCCTGTCTACTGCTAATGCTCTAATTGTGAGACCGCTCTGATTGCGCTCTTGATTACGATATTGACGATCGATTTAGAGTCTGCCGCCTTGATTAGATTCTTCAATCGGATTGCGTGCGGCCCGGATTGACTACTAGTAGTATGTGCTCGAGTGTAAACGAGCCATGTCTCCTCCGATTAGATGGACCCTTGCCCTACGTGCTTCAGTCTTCCTGCTCGGACTCACGCTGCTCTACTCTTTGATGGCCAGGTGATTTTGCTTTGCTACTTGCCCAAGCAAGCGTCGGTCAGCTTCACCTTCCGTTTCTCTTTGCTACCATAACCCAACGAAATTCAGGAGAAGTTGTCACAAAATCGTTCTCTAAATAGCGGACTCCAAAACCCCCTTTCTAGCGGACCGTCGATAACTATAAGAAGCGAAGAAAAATAATCTTTTTAGACAGTAAACTATTGGTTTCGTTCTAAACGAAGATAAGAACTGTGTTTAGAGTTTTCCTTGTGCTGTGTTTTAGTTATCCAAAAAACTTTCGGTTTTAGCAAAATTATTGGTTTCGTTCTAAACGAAGATAAGAACTGTGTTTAGAGTTTTCCTTGTGCTGTGTTTTAGTTATCCAAAAAACTTTCGGTTTTAGCAAAATTATTGGTTTCGTTCTAAACGAAGATAAGAACTGTGTTTAGAGTTTTCCTTGTGCTGTGTTTTAGTTATCCAAAAAACTTTCGGTTTTAGCAAAATTATTGGTTTCGTTCTAAACGAAGATAAGAACTGTGTTTAGAGTTTTCCTTGTGCTGTGTTTTAGTTATCCAAAAAACTTTCGGTTTTAGCAAAATTATTGGTTTCGTTCTAAACGAAGATAAGAACTGTGTTTAGAGTTTTCCTTGTGCTGTGTTTTAGTTACCCAAAAAACTTTCGGTTTTAGCAAAAT